>CABHPQ010143291.1:0-24997 GCA_902168405.1 Peromyscus aztecus | reverse complement strand
TGGCAACACCTGCTTGTTTCTTAAGACCGTTTGATTGGAAAGTCTTTTCCCAGCCTTTTATTCTTAGGTAGTGTCTGTCTTTGTATTTGAGATGTGTTTCTTGTATGCAGCAGAAAGATGGGTCCTTCTTTCATATCCATTCTGTAAGCCTGTGTCTTTTTATAGGTGAATTAAGTCCATTGATATTAAGGGATATTAATGACCAGTGCTTGTTCATTCCTGTTATTTTTTGGTGGTAGTGTGTGTGTACTTCTTTTCTTTGGGGTTTACCACTGTGGGGTTATCTATTGCCTGTGTTTTCGAGGGTGTATCTGACTTCCGTGGGTTGGAATTTTCCTTCTAGTGCTTTCTGTAGGTCTGGGTTTGTGGATAAGTATTGTTTAAATCTGGCTTTGTCTTGGAATGTCTTGTTCACTCCGTCTATGATGACTGAAAGTTTTGCTGGGTATATTAGTCTAGGCTGGCATCCACGGTCTCTTAGTGTCTGCATTACATCTGTCCATGTTCTGGCTTTTAAAGTCTCCATTGAGAAATCGGGTGTTATTCTGATGGGTTTGCCTTTATAAGTCACTTGGCCTTTTTCCTTTGCTGCTCTTAATATTCTTTCTTTATTCTGTATGTTTAGTTGCTTAATTATTATGTGGTGAGGGGATTTTTTTTGGGGGGGGGTCTAGTCTGTTTGCTGTTCTATAGGTTTCTTGTATCTTCATTGGCATTTCCTTCTTTAGGTTGGGAAAGTTTTCTTCTATGATCTTGTTGAATATATTTTCAGTGCCTTTAAGTTGGTATTCTTCTCCTTCTTCTATCCCTATTATTTGTAGGTTTGGTCTTTTAATGGTGTCCCAAATTTCTTGGACATTTTGGGTCTTGACTTTGTTGGCTTTAGTGTTTTCTTTGACTGATGAATCTATTTCTTCTACCGTATCCTCCATGCCAGAGATCTGCTCTTCCATCTCTTGCATTCTGTTGGTTATACTTGCTTCTGATGTTCCCGTTTGTTTACTCAGATTTTCTATTTCCAGCATTCCATCTGTTTGTGTCTTCTTCATTTTTTCTATTTCCCTTTTCAGGTCTTGGACTATTTCCTTCATCTGTTTCATTGCTTTTTCATGATTTTCTTTCAGGGCTTTATTGTTTTCTTCCAGGACTTTATTGTTTTCTTCTACTTTATTTGTCCTTTCCTCTAGTTTTTTATAGCGTTCTTCCCATTTTTTGTTTGTCTTTTCCTCTATATAAGCCCCTACCTTCTTCATGATGTTATTCTTAAGGCTGTTTTCTTCTGCTTCTTCCAATTTTTGATGATCAGCTCTAGATGTTGGAGGAGGGCTAGGTTCTGGTGATGCTGTATTGCTCTTCATTTTGTTGTATGTACTTCCGCCTTGACATCTGCCCATCTCCTTGTGTTTCAGTCTCGGTCTTATCAGCGCACTTGGTCCAGAAAGAGCTGACAGATTCGGGAAGTCTCTCTCTCTCTTGTCCAGATAGGACTCTCTTGTCCAAATGGGAAGGCCGAGGCAGGATGGGAGCTCTTGTCCAGAAAAGAAGTCTCTTGTCCAGAAGGGAAGTCCAGAGCAGGATGGGAGCTCTTGTCCAGAGAGGAAGTCCAGGGCAGGATGGGAGCTTTTGTCCAGTAGGTAAGTCCGGGGCAGGATGGGAGCTGGGGGCCGGGCTCTAAGTCTCAGGAAGTGACTGGGGTCTCCGGGGATGATGGGCTTGGGGGCAGGGCTTGGAGACTGCAGGGTCTGCAGGGGATCTTGGAGAAGGGGAGCCTTCCCGGTAGGGGTGGGGGTAGAAGGGAGCCTGCCCACTGGCCAGAACCTGGGGCCAAGGTGGGCCGGTCTTCCCAGGAGTGGCTGGTGCCCAGGGATGGGATCTAGAGTGAGCCCATTATCAATCTTTATGCATTTTAGCACTCCCACATAAGCAAAAGCATGATGACAATGATTCTTTACATCCTTATCCTTCTCACCTGAATGGGCAGAGGCAAAAATTAAAGAGGAATATGTATTGATAGATACATGGACATATTGTAATTTTCCAAAGGAAGGCACATGTGTGACATACATTTGCCACACATGATTAGGTAAAAGTCCTTGGGGATTAACTCCCAAATGAGGAACAGGTAAAAATTTAACACAAATAGGACATGATTTAACTATCTGGATGGCCTGTTCCCTGGTGATGCCCGTATGATGATGGAGAGGTCCAGCATTAAGATGATAATGTTGATGCAACTGAGTAGCCTTTTCAAAGGCGGAACAAATTAAGGTAACAGCCATATGAGTAATGGTATCAGCCCTCTGATTACCTTCGCTTAGAGGTCCAGGTAATTGAGTATGAGCTCTAATATGGCCCACATAAAGGTTATGTGAGCGGGACCAAATGAGTCCTTGCACTTGCAATCATGAATGGGAGAGATGGATGGTATGACTATTGTCTCCAAAGGCACAATGGCATGTACCACATATTGGCTATCAATATAAATGTTTACAAGCTCATCAGAAAACATCTGCAAAGCAAGCAACAGTGCCTGTACCTTGGCCATCTGGGCGGAAGTGCCCTGGACTTTCATTCTCTTCACTATGTTACCAGAAACTACCACAGCAAAAACACGTGAAGTGCCATCAGTAAATACCACACGGGCCTGAGGAATAGGAGTCATCTGTACTATTTTGGGAAATATAACAGGATGCATTTTTAAAAACTGACACATATCATTGGAGGGGAAGTGAGTACCAAACTGACCCTGCATGGAACATGTCAGTATGGTCCAATCATTATCATTAGCTTGCAACCATGCTATTTGAGACTGGGTGTATGGGGTCACCACAATATCTATCTCCTTACCAAAAGTTTGAACACTAATCTTGATTCCCTTAAATATGATCTGAGCAACAGCCTGAGGATAAAGAGTAATGGTTTTCATTGAAGAAGCTAGGGAATGTACCCATAGAATAGGACCTGTCTGCCAAAACACTCCAGTAGGTGAATGAGAAAAACAAAATATCAAATACAATAAGGGGAAGAAAGATCTATTTATTGCACATGAGCCTGCTTCAGGGCCTCTTGCACACATTATAGGGCTGTATGCCCTTCAGCTGTTAATTCATATGGAGATAAAGGATCAGTGTCATCCTTTAAGACATCATACAAAGATAAAGTTGTTCTGTTGAAATCTTTAAAGTGGGCCAAAGTCTTTGAATATCTCCCAGGAAGGTTTGGAAATCATTAAGAGTACATAGCTGATCCATATGCAGAATAATCTTTTCTGGACGTATGCCTGTGCATAATGTTTTATGACTTAAATAATGATAGGGAAAGGATACCTGGACTTTTTGTGGGGCTATTTGTGAATTAGCCAGGCTAAGAACCTCTTGTAATTTAGAAAAGGCATCAAAAACAAGTTTTTGCCTTCAGCAGCCAATAAAATATCATCCGTATAGTGAATTATATAAACATCTGGAAAAGATTTTTGAACTGGAGCTGTGGACAAAGACACATAAATTTGACATATAGTAGGGAGATTGTCCATTCCTTGGGGCAAAACTGCCTACGGATATCTCTGATAAGGTCCTTTGAGATTTTCCTATGGAACACTGACAGCAAAGCAAAGACTGTCCTTGGGATGTAAAGGAATGGTGAAGAAACAATCCCTCAAGTCAATCACAATTAAATGCCAATGTTTAGGAATTGCCACAGGGGCAGGCAAACCAGGTTCTATTGCTCCCATGAGAAGCATGGTTTTATTTAGAGCTCTAAGATCTTGTAATAGCCTCCATTTTCCTGACTTCTTTTTAATAACAAATATAGGTGTGTTTCAGGGTGAGGTGGAAGGAATGATATGTCCAGCATTTAACTGTTCCTTGACTAATACATTCACAGCCTCCAATTTTTCTTTATTAAGGAGCCGCTGTTCCACCCAAACAGGGTCATCACTTTCCCAAGTGATTTTATCGGTTGTATTATTGCAGGCTGCTGTGCAGTGACCCCTTGGAAAAAAACCCTAATCCTCTAGTATCCCCAGGACATCTAATAACACAGCTTTAGTCTGCCACAAGTAGTGGATCTCCTGGCAGCATTTTTCCTAAGCCTCTGCCCAGGCAGTAGCCCTGACCTCCAGCATCTGTTGTACAGGCTGTGTAGTAAGCACTGCTCCCATACCCTCTATCACATCCCGTCCCCATAAGTTCACTGGAAAGTTAGGTAGCACAAAGTGTTGAAAAGTTCCTGCATGACCTTCCTTATCCTTCCAATTTAAGAGTAGCCTGCTCTGTAATGGCATCTGAGCTGTGCCGATACCCTGTAGGTTAGAGGTGGAATCTTTAAGGGGCCATGTTTGGGCTAATGTTTTATAGAGATAACTGAAGTGTCAGTACCAGTATCTAGAAGACCCTGAAAATTGTGATCATTAACTTCTAAAATTAGCATGGGTCTTTGTTCTAAGGTGGAAACCCAGCATGCTAGAGGGCCCGTAGAACCCAATCCACCCTCACCTCTATATGGTTTAAGAAAAGGATTATTAGTATGAAAGCGAGGCACCAAAAGCAATTGAGCTATGCAAGCACACTGGGGAATAACTGTCACCCTCTTACCAGCCTCAACCATGATTCTTATTTCTCCTTCAGAGTCTTCATCTATCACTCCTGGAATAACTCTAACACCCTGCATAAGAACACTGCTCCTGCCCAGAATCAGTCCTAAAGATCCTGTAGGTAGTGGACCCATGACTCCAGTACTGAGAGCATGGGGGACCATCTGAGGTGTTAATATTGCTCTGGCAGAGGTGCAGAGGTCCAATCCTGCAATTCCGGGGGTGCCTCTAACAAGGTCTTGGACAGAAAGTGATTTCTGCGTGGAACAAACTGGATAGGATGGTGGGAAACTGGGATTGGGACAGGTGTATCCAGGGCTTGGTACACCTGACTGTGGGGGGTCCAGAGCAGATGCCGCTGCTCGTTTCCCAAAGGTGGTAACGGATTTTCCTGAGCATCAATCTTAGATCGGCACCAAGTACTCCAGTGATGGCCCTTTTGACATCGGGAGCAAAGTCCCAGTGTCTTTGCTACTGCTTGTGCTCGAGGACAATTTTTCTTAAAATGACCTTGCTGGCCACATCCAAAACAGGTTTTTTGGTGGGCTCTTCCACAATATTTCCCCCTCATGGCTGAAACTATTACCTGTCCCATGATGCAATGCCCATCTATATCTCTACATATCTTAAGATAATCATTTAAGCTCTTATTTTTATGGGGCCTAATGGCCTCCTTGCAATAATTATTGGCATTTTCAAAGGCCAATTGCTTTACTATAGGCATGGCTTGATCAGCATCCCCAAATACTCTACTTTCTAATTGAAGCAGATGATCTATATATTCTGCAGATGGTTCTGATGGTCCCTGAATGACTTTAGATAGTTGTTTGCCAGCAGCGTTATTAGGCAGCCCTTTCTATGGTCTGGTAGTGGCTATGCTAATCTGTGCATAAACTGCGGGATCATACAAAATCTGTGTTTGTAAAGTGGCATCCTGCCCTGTACCCGTGAGCATCTCAAGATTGTGAGCTGGAAAGCCCGCAGTGGCATTTCTATTAGCTGTAGTTTGACAATGTTCTTGAAACTCACTCCTCCAATTTAAATAATCCCACCCCAGAGAGAGCAGAACAACACAACTGCATCCAGTCACTAGGGGTACAATTAAGGCAGAAAAAGATTCAAGTATAGCTGTGGTAAAAGGAGCATGGGGCCCATATGACATTACAGCTTCCTTAAGCTGTTTGATGCTTTTAAAATCAAAGGGGATTGTGTTCCCCTTGCCTCTGACCTTGAGCATTTTGAGTCTCTATAACCAGGTAAGCAACTCCCTGTTAACTCCTCTATGGATGCGGAAGGAAGGACCTCTGTGATGCAAAGATCAGGGCTGTGGGCTGAAGGTCTATCCTTGTAAGAAATCTTCTGTAATTTCCCTCTTAAGCATCTAGTATCCTTTTCTAATCTGACTTCTACATCATCACCCTCTGAAGACGACTCTGCAGAGTCAGAAACATCAGAAGTTTGAAGGGATCTGAAAGCCTCCTCTACCTGAGCCTCTTCCAACACAACTTTAGCTTCAGTTAATTCTTGAACTTTGATATTATCACTAAGCAACGCATCTTTAACCAAGCACCACAAAGAGAAAGTAGCGAAGGGTATGGAATCAGGCCCTTCTTTATGCAAGTATTTTTGTAAGTCAATCTTAACCTGTTCCCAATCTGGTGTATTAAATCCCCCAGAGCCCAGAAACCAGGGACTAACATTCTGAAGGATCTGAATGAAATCTTTAGCCATTCTGCTCTTAATGATGATTCCCTGTTGCTTCAGCAGTCCAACTAACTGTTCCTCCAGGAGCGACTGTGATCTACCTGCACCCATAACAATTCCCCTGCTCTTAACTTCTTTAAAAATGCTGGTCAGCCTTTCTTTGGGTGTACTTCAGCACATCCCTTCTTTCTCGGATCTCAGTGGGACCTCCACTTGTAGCGCCTGTGCTGCTACCTGTTCATCATGTCAGAGCGAGGGGCTGAGGATTAAAACAGAAACAAGACAGTGGGTCATTCGACTCAGTAGAATGCCCTTTATTTAAGGAGGGAAGAGGCCTTAAATACAGGCTTAGAGCACAGTGGGAGAACTCCAGAGGGCAGAATTTCACTACAGATGTTTTACATTCTTGCATTCTAGTTGTTTACACCAATGTGCAGGATACACAAACAAGGAACCTCTGGTAAGCCATTTAGGAGGAAGGAAACCAGCAGAGAATTAGCATAGGGAGGACATCTGATCAAGGTCAGCAAACAAGGCAATAGCCATCCAAGGAATGGGGTTCAGGGTCCAACAATCAGGGACACTAGGAACCTTGTAATATCTCATAGGTTCTCTGGGACATTCAATATCTGCCCAAGGTGATGAGTGCCTTTGTTATTCTGACCAACCAATTCAGGGATCATCAAAATCTCTCCAGGAAACTCTTCAATTTTTTTCCATTTTCTAAAGGTTCAGTGGGACCTACTCCATCTGTACCAGGGACTTTGGACTCTTTATTATCAGCCCCATGGTGTCTAGAATTGCCTAGATCTGCCCAAAGGTCTCTAGGTCCTTCACCATCTCAGACAGGATATTAAGGAGATTCACTATCTGCCCAAGGGGCTCTGGGAAATTCCATATTAACACTAGATTATGTAGGACATTCAAAACCTGATGAATGATCTCTAGCAACTTCCACATCTTCCCAAAAGGATTGTGGCCCTTCTTTACCCCAAAAGGCTTTAGCATATTCATCTGCTGTAGGACATTCTGGACTTTCCCAATCTTCAGAATGTCCTAGGACCATCATCATCTATTCAAGGTGCTAGAGAAACACCATCATCTGCCCATGGGTCTATAGATTCTGCATCATCTGTTCAAAGTGTTCTGGGAATACAGGCTTCTTTGGAGAGGACTCTGGGTCCTTCACAATTTAAACTAGAGACATCAGAACTTTTGCCATCTCCCCAAGAGGTTCATAGAACTTTAAAATCCATCTCAAGGTCCCTAGAAACTTTGGCATCTGACCTAGAGGCAATGAAACTTTCAACAGTTGCCCAAGGTGCTGTGGACCCTTCTATATCTGACAAAGTGATACTGGTATCACCAACATTTTCCCAGGACACTCTGTAACATTCTCCATCTGACCAAGGGTCTGTGATATCTGCCTCATGTAAAGCTGGGCCTATAAGATCTTCACTAACAGACCAAGGTTTACAGGAAGTGCCTTTGGGTGAAAAAGTGACTCCAGAAGATTCACCACCTCAGAAAATCTCTTTAGGAAATGCATTGTCTACACAAGGGGCTCTGAGACTGTCCACATCAATACAAGAATCTCTTGGACATTCATCATCTGTTCAAGGGTCTCCAGATACTTCCTTGTCATCCCAAGAAACTTCAGGCACTTGTTTGGATCAAGGGCCCTTATGACAGTCATCTTCTGACCCAAGAGATCTTGGACTTTCTCAGTCTGCTCAGGGGACACTAGGAATATTCCCATGTACCCAAAGTACTCTAGAAATGCAATCTTTGACCCATAGGATTACAGAAGTTTCACCACTTTCCCAAGATTCTCTAGGACTTCCACTTCCTTCTGTGCAGACTCTGAATCCTTGCCCACTTTCTCCAGAGACAATAGAAGCTTTGTCATCTACCAAAGAGGTTTGTAAAACTTCAGAATCAATGTCAGGCACTCCAAAATCTTTTCCATCTGTGCTAGGGACTCTGGGACTTTTGAAATCTAACCCAGGCGCTCTGGGCCCTTTGGTATGTGATCAAGGAAATCTGGCACCATCGACATCTCTCCATGATACTCTGGAAAACCCCAAACCAGCCCAAAGGCCTCTAGAACCTATGCCATCTAGCCAAGAATCTGTGGGACCTTGCTTTTCAACAGAGTTTCCAGGACTGTCCATTTGTGCCCTTGGTGACCTCATTCCTATTCCTTCTCATGAAGACTGCCCAAGGCATTCCCCTTATCCAAAAATAAGCCCCAGACTTTCCAATTTTACCAAAAATGTATCAAGACATGTCCCATTTCCTGAAGGAGATATCAGATATTCCCTTTCAGAATTTGATAGGTTGAGATCTATTCTTTCTGCCAAAGGAAGGCTCACATCTACAGTGTATGCCCCAAAGAACTCAAGTCCTACTTCTACTCCTCAGAGGAGTGTTCCACCCCCATCATCAGAATTGAGCTTCAGATCTAGTTCCCTTCCTAAAGAAGATCTCAGACATTCTCCCTCTCCAGGAGGTGGCTCCAGACATCCTAAATTGAAGAAAACAAAATTGAGACATGTTTCTAAAGAAGCAGGCCTCAAATCTGTCCCATTAGAAGATGAGGGCTTGATACTTCCTCATTCTTCCTAAAAGGGGGGCAAAGCTTCCATTTCTGACAAAGGGGGTATAAGACTTCAAACTGAGCCCAAAGGGAGCCTCACCACTTCTCCTTCTGATAAGGGAGACTGCAGATCCTCACAATCTTGTGAGGAGCACTACAGAAGTGTTCCATCTCCCCCAAGGCATCCCTAGACATTCCAAATCTACCAAAACCAATTTGGAAAAGGCCCCCTCTGACAAAGCAGATATTCATGCTTCCCATTCAGAGCATGAGGGTTGTAAACAATACTCTGTAAAAAAGTTGGCTCAGATATTCTTCTTCTGCCAATAGGGACCAGAAACCAAAACCTACTCCCCAAGAGAATATAAAACCTTTCATATGTACAGAAGGAGACACAGGAACTACTCCCTCTCATGAAAAGAATCTCAGACATTCCACCTCTCCCCATGGAACTTTCAGCCATGCTACTTCTACTACTACCAGGACAAGACTCAGAGACACCCCTTATACTCAAGAAGCCATCAAAACTTCCCCTGCAGCCCAAGAAAGCTTCAACTCATCTACAGATGGTGATAGTCCCAATGGGAGTGTCACACTTTCCTCATCATCCCAAAGCGATGATACCAGACACACTGTTTCTACCAAGGAGGGCTTTAGACATACTCTTTGTGTCCAAGAGGGACAAAAACCTCTCACTAGTGCCAGAGAGGGCCTCAGGGCTTTGTGTCCTGTCCAATGGGGACTCATATATTCACCAGTTCCAAAAGCGAGTGGCATATCAGTCTCTGTTGTTCCAGGGAAATTGAGACATACCCTATTTCAACTAGGGGACCTGAGACGTTCCCTCTCTTACAAAGGGACAGGCACAGCCTTCCAATATGAATATGAAGCCCCCATATTTGACCCTTCTGTCCTAGGAGGCCACAGATATTTACATTCAATCTCATGCAGTCTCCAAAGGATCCTGCTGCAAAAACAGAGCTGGAGTTTTAACCTCTTCCCCCAGGCAGGTATCAGACCTTCTCAATGGGACCAAAGGGGCCTCACAATTTCTGATGGTCACCCTGTTCAAGGCAGCCTTAGAATGTTTCAATCTGAAAGAGAGAGCCACAGGCATACCCTATCTAACAAGGTGAGTCTCACATGTGCTCCTTGTGACCAAAGGGAATTCAGAGATGTGCCCCCTAAACAAGAGTGGGTCAGAACTTCAACTTCTGCCCTAGGAAGCCCCGACATACTCCTTCTGCCCATGGAGGCTTCAGACCTTACATGCCTGCCCAGTTGAAGTTCTAAAGATGTTCATCTCAAGAGGGGAGCCTGGGCCCTACTCTCTCTTACCATGGCATCTTCAGATCTTCTTGTTCACAAGCTGGCCTCATACTTTACCACTTTGTGCCCCCCATGAACAATGAGAGTTCAGAATGTTTCCTTGTCATCAAACATCTGTCAAACCTTTGACCTCCATTCCTGGCTATGTCTGATGCACATCAAGGCATCAGATACGCCCATCTGACTATAAGCAAGGCAGGTGTTTCCCTTCTGATTAAGAATAGATCAGAGTTTCTATCCAGAACATGCTATTCAATCTATTACCCATTGAGAACAGCATGTGCTCCTTCTGACTAATGTGGCCCTAGACTGATTTCATCTGACCTAGCAGGGGGACAGATCAACTCCCTCTGCCTAAGAGGCTCTGAGTGTTTCTTATTCTAATCATCTGACTTCATGACCTCTGTGCAAAAATAAAAGGACCTGATGCCTGAAGTCCCAGAGCTTAAGAGTGTCCAGCAGCACCCTAAACCTAGGATACATGGTCAGCAGAAATAAAGAAGCCATGCCCTTCATGTTCAGGAGTAGGTAGCTGAATTGGTCAGGAGACCTAGCTGGGAACTGCCTCCTAGCATATTGGAGATTGATCACACTGCTGCCTGCCCTGCATGACATGGATGTTCTATATTCCCATGACGATTGGATAAGGAAATGTTCTGACCTTCTCTAATCCCCAAATTGACTCTTGATGTGTCCCTGTTCTCCATCAGACTCTTTGACATTTCTGCTTTCCCCAACATAACATGAGACTTTCTGCCTCTGAAGAATGGTGTCCTCAAAATTCCCTGTTTGTCTGTGGGTGCCTCAAATAGTCTCACTCTGTCCAAGGGCTCTCCAAATTGTGTTTCTGACAAAGGGGTCTCAGACTTACTCCTTTAGAACCAGAAGACAGTTAGTGAATGTCTGAGGCCCCGTGGTCCTTAAAGGAAAGGTACGACAATGTCCCCTGAATCCTGTGGAATGGTTGAAGCTTTTGATGTTGAGGGGGTAGACCCAAACCCCCTTGAGTTATTGGTGAATGTTGGTTATCTTTGTTCTAGACAGATAAGGTTGAGGCAACCTGGGCCACTGGGAATGATCTGAGAACCCCTGGTTCTGAAGGACAGAAATGAAACCCCATCAGTCCATACAGCAGTTTGGAAGACCTGTGGTTCTGAAGTGCTAGGTCTGAAGCCTGCTTGAGAATTAGTGGAGTGCATTTCCTCTAACTGAGGTCTCAGTCTTTCCCTTCTGACCTGGGTGGCCAGGCATTCCCAAATGACCAAAGGGTTGTCAGATCACTCTGAACTGATATCCTGGGACATGACTGTAAAAATATTATCCCTGATTAAACCTTCTACTTTTAAGATTCTTACCAGAAATGAAGCAGTCCCATCTTTATTGCCCATGCCTGTGCTGCTGATGAAAGGCCGTGGTAGATACAGAGCCAGGGATTACTAACCAACCTGTAAGAAAAAAAAATGCTCTGATTGCTGGCAAGCAAGGCTCAGAGTCCAGAACACATGGGTATTCTGTAGTGTGAGGACATTTGGACCTGATAAGAAATTGCCTGTACCTTCACCCAACTCCCAAGGTAACCTGGGAGCTTCATCTTCTGCATGAAGTATCCCAGGACCTTTCTGCTCATTCCTACTAAACTTTCCAACACAAAACTTTCTTCTGTTGAAGAATGGGGACTGACATCTCCCCACATATGGCCAAATGGGTCTCACATTGAACTGATCAGGCATAGGTCTATGAGAGACTCTCTATAAACAAGGGGCACCAGTCCACTTTGGTTTGAGGTCCCATAGGCCAAGTTTAGCAATCACAACATTGAAACATATGTTGACTACCTTTAGGCCAGTCTATAGAAGTGGAATGTCTTCAACATCTCTGCCTAGATCTGTAAAGCTGAACACAAACTAGAGGAACCAACCTAGTCAGGGACAGTCATTCAGACCTTTGGAAGAAGACATGGGTTGTTGCTGCCTTGTCTCTCCCAGAATGAACACAAACTATGAAGTTACAAAAGTCTGAATAAGATTTAGAAGCTCATGATCAATGCTGGGAACTTTCTCCACTGTATAAGGTACCAGGGATAATCACCTTCAACAGAAGTGCATATGGCACCTTCACCCTCTACCCAAAGGAGATTCTGTCTTCATTTTTAAATGGGCCTCAGAGGATTTCTTACATAGGGCTCAGAGCTTCCATTTTTCCTATTATTATTATTATTATTATTATTATTATTATTAGCTTATTCCTTCTCAGTACATGGAACAAGATGTTAGAACTCTCCTAAGACTAATGTTGTTCTTAGCCACATTTTCCCAATGGGGCATAAAACATTTATTTTGTGTTACATGGTACTTATATATTCCCATTCCTACCAAGTGGCTCTGAGTCTTCTTTTCTCATTAAAGGGGTGTCAGACTGAGAGTGCACTATACCACTCCGCACAAACAAGAGTCAGACCTTCCTGATCTTCCCAATAGGTTGTGGGTCAATTATATACCTCCATCCAGCAAGAGGATTTCAAACATCCAGTTTCTGTAAAAGGAGATCTGGGAAATCAAATTCTATTGAAAGGGCACTCAAAACTGTCCCCCGTATCCAAGGGATGTCTCAGACCTCTACCCTCTGCTCTTTGGCACTTTAGGTCAACCCTTATGTCTAAAGAACCATCAGAGCTTCCCTTCTTTCCATGGTGAGGTCACAAATTCCCCTATTAACTGAGATTGCTGTAGAGCTCACCCCTCTGATGGAGATAGCCATACAAACACATGTGTGACCAATGAGACCTCACAACTTTCTGCTTTTAGATCATAGGCAGCAGATAGAAAGATGAAATCTGCTCTCAAGCCATCTGCCTCAAAAGTTGGCTATCAAAAATGCACTATTCCTGTCTTTTATTCACATATATGATCAGCTGAACACAACCTTGAGGAAATATCAGTGTTTGCATAACCACTTACTCTGTTGGATAACTGTTATGAGATTTACCTTAGACTCTCAAAGATTTCACACAGTGTATATATGTTTGTATTGGGAAAAGTAGTTGGAAGCTAGTGAAGCTAAAACTAATAGTCATGCTATCTACCCAGAAGATGATTATCAGAAATGCAATGTTCCCATCATTCATTGATGGATAAGCACAGATCAATACAACCTTGAGGAAGTATCAAAGTCCCGACAATCACACATCCTGTTGGAAGACTTGTAATTGCTTCTTGTCCTCTTCCAAACAGTCAATGTAATATATAGATCATGGGAGCTGGGAATAACAGTTAGAAGCACATGATGCAGAACCACACCATTCTCCCATCACCCAAGGTAAGCTAGTCCATTCCATTCTGGCAATGGAGTGATTGGATCTTGCTATTTGGTTAAACATGGCTGGACACTTTCTGTCTAAGCAAAGCAGTTCAGAATGACCTCAGAAGTTTCCCCTCTGAATGTGGGCTCCGCAAACTGTCCTTATTCTCAACCATCACACACCGTGTCCTATTGATGAAGGGTTATCAGAACTTTCCTTTGGTTCAAGTGGTTGTCAGGCCTTTCTGCTATTACAAGTAATACCCCAGACCTTCCCTCTCTGTCCAAGGAGAGTCATAAGAATGATTGTCTTTAACTATAGCAATCTCAGAATTTCTATTTTGCCCAAGGGGACCAGGATCAAAGGGTCCTCAGAGCATCTCCCATGTGCACGTGGGCCTCCAAATTATCCTTCTAATGGAGGGCCTTAGATCTTTTTCCTCTAACCATGGCCACTAGGAAAATGCATGTGTGACCTAGGGGACTTCAATTCCCTCTGCTTTGAGTTGACAGAGCCTGAAATGTAGGTCATCTGTCCTTCATTCTAGTCACTAAAGTGAAGAAGTCACATCCTTCAGCCTCATTCTTGTACACACCAATGTAGCTGATGATAAGGGACTTAGAGACTGAGATTGTCAATCATGACTGATGAAGAATGCTCAGATATCTGCCAGAACCACCACAGTGTGACTGAAGATGTGAATCTAAACTGTGATGAAGTCCTTTCACCACTGCACAAGGTAGGCTGGGACACTCCCTTTTCCCTACATGGTTTGTGACTTTGCTACTCTCCCTACATCTGCTAATCTTCCACTCAAAAACACCATCAATTTCTGCCCATTAGATAGCAAATGCACACTCTGTAACCAAGAGGGCCTGATATCTAACCTGCATGATCGAGGGGGCCAGAGAGCACCTCTACATAATTAAGGCCCCAAGGTTTTCCACTTCCAGGAAAAATGAACCCTGACTTATACATTCAATGTAGGCTTTTTTTTAAATGCCTGTATTATTGTAGTATGAAATAAAAATACAACTCAAGAGATGAAGTAAATGAGATCATTCACCTTATTGTTAATACAAATTAACTTGTACAACTATAATTCATAAGGTATAATATACTAGAAAACTGCTAAATGCTGATTATATGAGGCCTTGGAAATGCAGAAATGAGTAGGACACCAAGGGCATCTTCTTTCCTTTAAGGAATTTGCCTGAGTGTTCAGAAGTAGTTGGAGGATTTGATACAGGGAATTCCTGTCAATTTTTTGTCTTACATTTTGTACAAGTGCTAAAGTGATGGTGTGATGAATGAAATGCTATACACAAGCATGAGGATCTGAGTTCAGATCCCTACCTATGTAAAATCTAGGGATGGTGACATACACGTCTGTGTTCTCAGGGCTGGGACAAGAGATGTGCAGACAGTCAGATACTGGATCTCCCTGGCCAGGCAGCCAGCCAGCCTAAATGAAACAGTGAGCTCCAGTGAGAGATTCTGTCTCAAAATGAGGTGGTGTGCAATCAAGTTAGACATCCTATGTCAACTTCTGACCCCTACGTCTGCCTCTACATTTACACTTGTGCATGTGCACATGCACACACACATACACGTGCACACACTACACATAAAACAATGTTTAATTCTCTGACAAGTAGCTAGAGTTTAACATTCTCTGTGAAGAATCATTTGGAGTGCGGTAAACCTAGAAGCAGGGAGAATGGAAATATTTGTGGTAATAGAGACAATGAGTAACGTCAGAGTGAATTATGAACACCACAATAACACGGAAAAAGTAGATGAATTCACCCAGTATTTAGAATGTAGGCTACATAAATATTTGTGCTTGGGGTTGTAAGAGACAAGAGAGTCGTGAATTACTCCTAACTTTGGTGAATGTAAAATAACCATTTAAAATTGCAGGTCCCCTAAGCAGTTACCCAAATGAATCAGATTTTCTAAGACATTCTCACTAAAACAGTTTAGAAAATAAATTATGTGTGTGCATGTGAGTGTGTTGTAAGTATGTATATACAGCATGTATCTAGATAGTATGTATGTACTGAATTCATAGTTTGTCATAAATTTAGCTAGGAAAACCTCAAGAATGCTATTCCATAAAATACAAAATAATATTTGTAATATATGATGCATTATTTTGTTCATAACTTTAAAGGGAATGTATCTAAGGCTGTAACTGAGTATGGCTGCTATGTGTTGATAGTTTATTGACATTTTAAGATAAGGAAGGATCTTTATACTCTGGTTTATGAGATTTTTCTAGTTATTCATAATTGATACTGGACCCCAGTGGCCAGCCAGCAGGCAGGGCTCCTGCGGGAAGGCTCCCTGTTCACCAAGACCCCTCAGCAGCAGACCCTGCAATCTACACACCCTGTCCGCATTCCCATCCGCACAAGATCCCAGCCACTTCCTGAGGCTTGGAAACCAACCCCCAACCCCTCTTCTGACAGAGAGAGAGAGAGAGAGAGAGAGAGAGCTCCCATGGGTCAAAGGACTGTCATTGGAACAAGAGTAACCTCAGCAGACAGGGAATCTGTGAGCCCTCATTAGACCAAGAGTGGCTTTCTGAGAAGTGGAGTCTGCCACCTCTCATTGGACGAAGAGAAACTTCCTGAAACACAGAATCAGTCAGCTCTGACTGGACCAAGAGCCCTGAGAAGACCAAGAAGGGATCTGTGACTCATAGAATCAACTAGCTTGGGTTGAACCAAGAGCATCTCCCTGAGACACAGAATCTGCCTGAACCAAGAGCAGCTCCCTGAGACACAGAATCTGCCTGCTCCAATTAGACCAAGAGCTAAGATTAGACCCAGAAGAGCCCCCTGAGACACAGACACAACAAGCACAAAGTGGACCAACAGCAACTCACTCAGACACAAGCTCCTCTTTTACCCATTAGAGAAGGAGATGGGCAGACATCAAGGCAGAATTACATACAACAACATAAAGAGCAATAGAGCATCACCAGAACCTAGGCCTCCTCCAACAGCAAGACCTGAACATCACAAAGTAGTAGAAGCAGAACAAAGTGACCTTAAGAATAGCATCATGAAGATGTTAGAGGCCTTTCAAGAAAAAAATGAAAAATGAAATTGAGGAAGAGCTAAACAAAAAAGTGGAAGAAATCAATAAAGAAACTGAGAAAAAGGCAAACAAAAATTGGAAGAAATATATGAAGAAATACAGGAAAAGACAAATGAAAAATTGGAAGAAAGTAATAAATCCCTTAAAGAAAACCATGAAAAAGCAATTAAACAGGTGAGGGAAACAGTTTAAGACCTGGAAAGGGAAATAGAAACAATGAAGAAGACACAAACAGAGGGAATGCTAGAAATAGAAAATTTGAGTAAACGAACAGGAAACACAGATGCAAGCATAACCAACAGAATACAAGAGATGGAAGAAAGAATATCTGGTTTAGAGGATACAAGAGAGGAAATAGATTTGTCAGTCAAAGAAAACACCATAGCCAAAAACGTCATAACACAAAATGTCCAGGAAATATGGGACACAGTGAAAAGGTCACACCTAAGAATAATAGGGATAGAAGAGGGAGAAGAATACCAACTCAAAGACACAGAAAATATATTCAACAAGATCATAGAAGAAAACTTTCCCAACTTAAAGAAGGAAATGCCAATGAAGATACAAGAAGCCTAAAGAACACCAAACACAATAGACCCCATCAACAGTCCCCTCTCCACATAATAATTAAACCAATAAACATACAGAATAAAGAAAGAATATTAAGAGCAGCAAAGGAAAAGGCCAAGTGACTTATAAAGGCAGACCCATCAGAATAATACCTGACTTCTCAATGGAGACTCTGAAAGATAGAAGGACCTGGACAGATGTAATGCAGACACTAAGAGACCATGGATGCCAATCCAGACTAATATACCCAGCAAAAACTTCAATCACCATAGACGCAGTGAACAAGACATTCCAAGACAAAACCAGATATAAACAATACCTATCCACAAATCCAGCCCTACAGAAAGCACTAGAAGGAAAATTCCAACCTAAGGAAGTCAGATACACCCACGAAAACATAGGCAATATATAACCTCACATCAGTAAACCCCAAAGAAGAAAAGTATATACACACTACCACCAAAAGATAGCAGGAACTAACAATCACTGGTCATTAATATCCCTCAATCAATGGACTTAATTCACCTATAAAAGAAAACAGGCCAGCAAAATGGATACGAAAGCAGGACCCATCTTTCGGCTGCATACAAGAAACACACCTCAATTTCAAAGATAGACACTACCTCAGAATAAAAGTCTAGGAAAAGTCTTTCCAATCAAATGGTCTTAAGAAGCACTCTGGTGTAGCCATCCTAATATCCAGCAAAATAGACTTCAAACTAAAATCAAGAAAAAGAAGAACATACTCATTACATGAAAGATCCACCAAGGTGAAGTTTCAATTCTGAACATTTATGCCCCAAACACAAGGGCATCTACATATGCAAAAGAAACATTACTAAAGCTTAAATCACACATAAAACCCCACACATTAATAGTGGGAGACTTCAACACCCCACTCTCACCACTGGACAGATCTGCAAAATTGGAACCTAACAGAGAAATAAGGGACTTAACTGATGTTATGATTCAAATGGACTTAGTCGATATCTACAGAACATTCCATCGTTAAAAAAAAAAAGAATATACCTTCTTCTCAGCATCCCATGGAACCTTTTCTAAAATTGACCACATACTCGGTCACAAAGAAAATCTCAACTGATACAAAAATTTGGAATAACCTCCTGTGTTCTATCAGACCACCATGGTTGAAAGTTAGATTTCAACAACAACAAAAATTACAGAAAGCCTACAATCTCATGGAAACTTAATAATGCTCAACTGAATCACCAATGGGTCAAGGAATAGATAAAGAAAGAAATTAAAGCCTTCCTAGAGTTCAATGGAAATGAATATACCACATACCCAAACTTATGGGATGCTATGAAAGCAGTGCTAAGAGGAAAATTCATAGCACTAAATGCCCACATAAAGAAGTTGGAGAAATCTCACACTAGTGACTTAACAGCACAACTGAAAGCCCTAGAACAAGAAGAAGCAAAGTCACCCAGGAGGAATAGACTCCAGGAAATAATCAAATTGAGAACTGAAATCAATAAAATAGAAACAAAGAGAACAATACAAAGAATCAATGAAACAAAGAGTTTGTTCTTTGAGAAAATCAACAAGATATACAAGCCCTTATCCAAACTAACCAAAAGGCACAGAGAGAGGATTCAAATTAACAAAATCAGATATGAAATGGGAGACATAACCACTAACATTGAGGAAATCCAGAGAGCGATCAGGTCATACTTCAAAAACCTGACACAAAACTGGAAAAACAAAACTGGAAAATCTAAAAGAAATGGATAATTTTCTGGATAGGTACCATATACCTAGTTAAATCAAGACCAGGTAAACTGTTTAAATAGATCAATAACCCCTAAGTAAATAGAAACAATCATTAAAAGTCTCCCAACCAAAAAAAAGCCCAGGACCAGATGGTTTCAGTGCAGAATTCTACCAGATCTTCAAAGAAGAGGTAATACCAATACTCTTTAAATTGTTCCACACAATAGAAACTGAAGGAATGTTACCAAACTCCTTCTATGAGGCTACAATTACCCTGATTCCCAAGCCAAACAAAGATGCAACAAAGAAAGGGAAGGGCAGATCAATCTCCTTCATGAACATTGATGCAAAAATACTCAATAAAATATTTGCAAACAGACTTCAAGAACACATCAAAACAATTATCCACCATGATCAAGTAGTCTTCATCCCAGGGATGCAAGGGTGGTTCAACATATGAAAGTCTGTCAATGTAATACACCATATAAACAAACTGAAAAAAAAAAACACATGATCATCTCACTAGATGCTGAAAAAGCCTTTGACAAAATCCAACACCCCTTCATGATAAAGGTCTTGGAGACATCAGGAATACAGGGAACATACCTAAACATAATAAAGGCAATTCATAGCAAGCCATCAGCCAACATCAAAGTAAATGGAGAGAAACTCAAGTGATTCCACTAAAATCAGGAACAAGACAAGGCTGTCTTCTCTCCCCATACTTATTCAATATAGTACTTGAACTTCTAGTCAGAGCAATAAGACAACATAAGGAGATCAAGGGGATACAAATTGGAAAGGAAGAAGTCAAGCTTTCACTATTTGCAGATGGCATGATAGTATACATAAGTGACCCCAAAAATTCGACCAAGGAACTCATACAGCTTATAAACACCTTCAGCAATGTAGCAGGATACAAGATTAACTCAAAAAAAAATCAGTAGCCCTCCTATATACAAATGACAAATGGGCTGAGAAAGATATGAGAGATACATCACCCGTTACAATAGCCACAAATGATATAAAGTACCTTGGGGTAATTCTAACTAGATAAGTGAAGGACTTGTATGACAAGAACTTTAAGTCCCTGAAGAAAGAAATGAAAGAAGATGTCAGAAAATGGAAAGATCTCCCATGCTCATGGATAGGTAGGATTAGCATAGTAAAAATGACAACCTTACCAAAAGCAATCTACAGATTCAATGCAATGCCTATCAAAATCCCAACACAATTCTTCACAGATCTGGAAAGAACAATACTCAACTTCATATGGAAAAACAAAAAACCCAGGATAGCCAAAAGAATCCTGTACAATAAAACAACCTCTGGAGGCATCACAATCCCTGACTTCAAGCTCTACTATAGAGCTACAGTAATAAAAACAGCTTGGTACTGGCATAAAAACTGACATGTGGACCAATGGAACTGAACTGAAGACTCTGAAATTAATCTGCACACCTATGAACATATTATTTTTGACAAAGAAGCAAAAACTATACAATGGAAAAAGGAAAACATCAACAAATGGTGCTGGCATAACTGGATGTCAACATGTAGAAGACTGCGAATAGATTCATATCTGTCACGGTGCACAAAACTTAAGTCCAAGTGGATCAAAGACCTCAACATAAATCCAGTTACTCTGAACCTGATAGAAGAAAAAGTAGAAAGTAGTCTTGAATGCATTGGCACTGGAAATCACTTCCTAAATATAACACCAGTAGCACAGACACTGAGAGAAACAGTTAATAAATGGGACCTCTTGAAACTGAGAAACTTTTGTAGGGCAAAGGACATGGTCAACAAGACAAATCGACAGCCTACAGAATGGGAATAGAACTTCACCAACCCCATATCTGACAGAGGGCTGATATCCAGAACATATAAAGAACTCAAAAATTAGACATCAAAATACCCAACATTCCAATTAAAAAATGGGCTATAGAGCTAAACAGAGAATTCTCAAAAGAAGAAACTCAAATGGCTGAAAGACATTTAAGGAATTGCTCAACATCCTCAATTATCAGGGAAATGCAAATCAAAACAACTTTGAGATACCATCTTATACCCATAATAATGGCTAAGATCAAAAACACTGAAGACTGCTTATGTTGGAGAGGATGTAGAGCAAGGGGAACACTCCTATACTGTTGGTGGGAATGCAAACTTGTACAGCCACTTTGGAAATCAATATGGCGCTTTCTTAGAGAATTGGGAATCAACCTCCCTCAAGACTCAGTTATACCTCTCTTGGGCATATACCCAAGGAATGCTCAATCATACCACAAAGACACATGCTCAACTATGTTCATAGCGACATTATTTGTAATAGCCAGAACCTGGAAACAACCTAGATGCCCTTCAACTGAAGAATGGATAAATAAATGTGGTACATATACACAATGGAGTACTACTCAGCAGAGAAAAACAATGACATCATGAGATTGCAGGCAAATGGATGGAACTAGAAAAAATCATTCTGAGTGAGGAAACCCAGACTCAGAAAGACAAACATGACATGTACTCACTCATAAGTGGATACTAGATGTAAAGCAAAGGATAACTAGACTGCAACCCACAACCCCAGGGAGGCTACCTAGTAAAGAGGACCCTAAGAAAGATACAGGAATCTCCCAACAACAGAGAACTGGATGTGATCTACATGAGCAAACTGTGGTGGTGGGGGTAATGGAGTGCAAGGGATGGGGGAAAGAGAACTTAGGGAAGAGGGAGGTCCCAGCTGGATCAGGAGCACAGTGGGAGAACGTGGAGTGAGATACCGTGATGAATGAAGACCCCAGGGGAATAGGAAGAACCTGAGTGCTAGAGAGGTCCCCAGAAATCCACAAAGATACCTCTGCTGTAAACTAGTGGCAATGGTCAAGAGTGCCTGAGCTGACCTGCTCTGGTGATTGGATGGCCGAACACCCTGGCTGTCATGATAGAACTCTCATCCAGTTCCTGATGGAAGCAGATGCAGAGATCTATGGCCAAGCCCTGGGAGCTCCAGAAGTCCACTTGGCGAGAGAGAGGAGGGATTGTATGAGTGAGAGATATTGAGACCATGATTGGAAAAAGCACAGGGACAAATAGCCAAACTAGTGGAAATGCATGAACTGTGAACCAATGGCTGAGGAGCCCCCTTGGAACTGCACTAGGCCCTCTGGATAAGTGAGACAGCTGATTAGCTTGAACTGTTTGGGAGGCCCCCAGGTAGTGGAGCCAGGACCTGTCCTTGGTACGTGGGCTGGCTTTTTTGGAGCCTGGGGACTATGCTGGGACACTTTGCTCAGCCTTGGTGTAGGGAGGAAGGACTGGACCTGTCTTGACTGAGGCTACCAGGCTGGGGTGACTCCCCAGGGGAGATCTTGCCTTGGAGGAGGTGGGAATGAGGGGTAGATTGGGGCAGGAGGTCTGGGGGTTGGGAGGAGGGAGGATGGGGGAATCCGTGGCTGATATGTGAAATTAAGTTAATTATAAAATAAAAATATTTTAAAAAAGAAAACAAAAAATAATTGATACTGGATTTAATGAGACATTTTTATTTGTACATTTTGGTAAAATGTATTTTTTATTTTTGCCAATGTGTTCATTCACATTGACATATTTAGTTGTTAAACTGTCCTTGCATTTATATTATCAGGTAACTCTCTTGTCAATGGTTGTTTTCAAAAGCACATCTTGAGTAAACTGTTTTTCTTGTTACAATATTTATATGTCCTAGAAAAATAAATTGCTCTGCTTTTATTGATTAAATGTACGGATTATTTAATACATATAAATCCTCATCTTCCTAGGTGTCTAGGGAGAACCAAAAATGTAGCTAGTTGGAATTTTTTTCATCTACCCCCCCCCCCCCCGCAAATAAAGAAAAAACAGGAGCTCTACGAAATTTGCCGAGACTCAACTTCATTTATTCATGGACCTCATTAGTAAAAATCGGGTGTGGAGCTGGGGTGTAGTTCAATAGTACTATGTTTGTTCAGCATGTATGATGACTTCGGTTCAGGTGTCAGACTGCAAAGTTCAAGTGAATTCTAATGTGGTTGAAGTGTCTATGTTGCTGATTCTGTATTTTTGAAGTATTTGCTATGTGTGCAACTTTATCTCCTTAGTGCTATTGAAAACCAAAAGATACTTTTTCTCAAGTATGATTCTTACTGAAATATTTTCTCCAACTTTCAAAATTCATTTTGTTCTGTTTTATAACTGAGTTCTCAATAGGCTTATTTATATTCTGTGTCATGGTATAGACTTTTTATCTTTATATGTATCTTCCTTCTGTATGAAACAGTAATAAAATAAAATATTTTTAAATATCTCATAGTAAAAAAAGATGGAATGAAAAAAATAATGAACTATACGATATCTCACAGCTAAAATTTGCTGTGGACTTACTGCCCTTCAAATCTTCTTTATCGCTGTGTGGCTGCCTTGAATACAGATGCCATTACTGAGACATTAGCTCCTGAATGCCTAGGACAATGTGATTTTGCCCCTAAGCCAGACATAATGCCGTCTGGCTTATAGTGACTGATTGGTGTATTTGCACAGTGTGTGCTGGAAATGCCAGGGTCAGGAAGACTGGGTGATGCATGTTGACCCAGTGAAATTAGCAATGAAGAAGTGACTTCTTCCTGCATTCCCTCTCGCAGAAATCTTCAGGAGGTCAAAAAAGATAAAACTGAAATAACTGAGAGCAGCCAGGGGAATCAGAGGGGAACAGACATCATCTGAATGAGGCCACTTATCCATTTCAGAGTTTTGGACAAGTGTTAGAAGCAAACGTCTGGAATAATAATTCACTGCATCTATCTCTTTGTACTTCAGTGAGATATGATCCTGCTTGTGGTGTCTCCAGACCCTCATTTCTCCAGTCACACCCTTCAGTCATGACCTCATTGCCGTATTTTCTTCTAGCAAGTTTGGATAGTAGACTTGTCTAGTGTATTTCCCTCTGCACCCGTCAATCCTGTTTGTTACTATTCTTAATTTTTCTAAATGTCATTTTCTTTACTATTATCCTGTCTTAAATCTTAAATCACCTTCAGCAGAATCTTCTATCACTGATGTTGGAAATGGTCCTCAGGCCCTGTCCCTGTTAACCTATTGACAATTGAAGGTGCCTTGGGGTAGGAGCCCTACCATGCCCTGGCCCTTACTGGATACCTCATGGGAGTGGATGTTGCTGTGGGGGAAGTGATCTGCAGGTCTATCTCTTACTGAGGGGTTAGTGGCAGTTGAGGATGCCATGTATGTGGTGTTCCACAGGCCATATCCCTTATTTAGATGTTGGCAGTTGAAGCTGCTATGAGGAAGTGCTCCCCTGTGCACAGCAATTACTGGAAATTGATTGGCATTTGAAGTTGTGATGTGAGGTGGTGCTCCACCTGAGTCTAACCTTTACTGAGGAACTCATGAAGCTACAGTGAGGAGCTGCTCTTCAAGCCCTCCCTATCCCTTACTTAGGAGACACTGGCAGTTGAAGCTGCCAGGAAGGTGATCTATAGGCTCTAGCCCTTATAGATGCGCTACTGGCAGTTAATATGTCATGGAGGAGAAACTTTCCAGGCCCCATCTGACACTGGATAGATGTTTGCAGTTGAAGCTTCCGTGGGAGGAGTTCTCCAAGTCCTTTCCCTTACTGAAGAGATACGGGAGAAGAAACTCTCATGAATGGAGATGACTTTCTGGTCCCATCTGGTTTGTGGAGATGTTGTTAGTATAATCTGCTATGGACAATGCTGTGCAGATAATATCCCACACTGAGGAAATACTGGTAGATGAAGCTACCATGAAGGAAATGATCTGCCAGGCCCTATCCCATACTGAGGAGTTGCTGGCCATATGAACTGTCATAAGTATGTGCTCTACCACAAATTTTCCCTTACTAAGGAGCTGAAGGCAGTATAATCTTCTATGCTTAAGGGATTTCCTGGTTCTGTCCCTTAATTGTAAGCTATTGGCAGTTGAATCTGTCATGTGGAGGTTCTCTTGGGACTCTACCCTTTGCTAAAGAGTTACTGACAGTTGAAGCAACCTTGGGAGAGGTGCTTTTCAG
>CABHPQ010143290.1:0-43429 GCA_902168405.1 Peromyscus aztecus | reverse complement strand
AGGTAGGTAGTGAGTGTACCTTCAACTAAAACAAGGTTCAGAGTCACCTGGGACAGTGGACAGACCCAACCTAATGTGATTTTTTTTTTTTTTTTTTTTGAGACAGGGTCTTGCCATTTAGTACTGACTGACCTGGCACTGAATATGGAGAGTAGGTTAGCCTTGAATTCACAGTAATCTTCCTGTCTTAGACTGCTAAGGTCTTGGCATGTTACTTTTTTTTTTTTTTTTAATTTCCTTTTCTTTTACTCTTTATTTTTGTGTATGGGTGTTTTGATCGTATGTATATGTATGTATATGTCTGTACACAATATTCACACCTGGTGCCTCTGGAGGTCAGAAGAGGGCTTACTGGATTCCTTGGAGCTGGAGTTACAGACAGTTGTGAGCGGCCAGTGCTCTTAATCACTGAGTCATCTCTCCAGCTCCTTGTTGCTTACTTTTTTGGAGACTGTGTGTTGCTCTTTAGACGAGGTTGGCCTCAAAGTAGAGTTCCTGCTGCTTTAAGCCTTCCAAATACTGGGTTATAAGCATGTATCATCCTGCTTGGCTCTAAGATACTTTTTAGTTAAGTAAGATTCATTTGTAATTAAATATGAATACAAAATATAGCCCAAGGTATGAAACTTCTGGAAGCTTAATGATCCTGGAAATCTTACAAGAAAACAATTTTGAGCAAGTCTTAATAGTTAAAAAAAAAATGTTGCTGAGCACTGTTTGCTTATTTTTTAATTCCAGCACTAGGAAAGCAGTGGCCAGCCTGGTCTGGTCTATTTTAGCCATTTCCAGGCCAGCCAGGGCTACATAGTGAAACATGTCAATAATAATAATAAAAAATGATGATGATGATGAAGGGCTCTCTAACAGGTTCGAGCATGGCAAACATGGTACCAACAGGTTTTGCCCTTTACCCTTCTCTCTCCCTTTGCTAAAAACCATTAGGTTACTTTCCTAAAGCTAGCCTCCAAGGTCCATTCCCTTATTTGGTCACTGATTCATTCCTGAGACAAAACACCAAGGTCCAACAACCAGAATCCATTATTTGGCTAACCTGTGCAATCAGGACTTACTAACTCACCCTAGCATAGACTCCCCCTTTTTCTGCTTAAAACCCCACTCCTGCAAAAAACACCCGCCGCTGCTGCTGCTGCTGCTGCTGCTTGCTGTCTGTCTCTGCCAGATCCAGAGGATCCAGAGGCAGCCTCCCCGACTGCTTGTCCCTCTGGGGTAAGAAATCTCCCATGTGCTGAGAACTTGGTGCCTGGCTGTGTGCTGTACCAACTCCAGGGGGATCAACCCCTTCAAATAATAAAAACAAACAAACAAACAAAATGCTATAATTGTGTGACATGACAGCGTTGGCATTATTTTAACAGAGGAAAAAAATGTACCAAAATTAAAAACATACATACCACTTAAGGAATTTAGTAGATATAATTGCTTATACGACAAAGACCTGCATTCAAACATTTTTTTTTTTAAAAACTTGATTTGATTATTTAAAATTATATGTATGTATATCTCTGTGTGGGTATATGTAGGTGCCCATGGAGGTAGAGATATCAGATACCATGGAACTGGAATTACAGGTGTTTGTCATCCACCTGACACAGTGCTGGATATCAAATTTGGGTCCTGTACAAGAGTAGTATGTGCTCTTAAACTACTAAGCAATCTCTTCAGCCTCTGAGACATGCTTATGACAATAGTTTGTAATAAAAAGATTAGAAGTAATCAAAATATGTGTGTGCATGAGCAAATGTGTACATGTAAACACATGCATACCGCACCCCCAATAAATAAGTAATTTTTTGTTTTTGAGACAAGATCTTTCTACGTAGACCTGATAGCTCTGGAACTCAAGATCTACCTGATGGGATTAAAGGAAGAAGGAGTAGATAAGTTCAAAACACAATGCATGAAATTTTCAAAGAACCAATATAAATAGACAGACAGACAACCATTTTACGAAGAAACCTGTTTAGGGCCAGCAGGATGACTTAGTGGGTAAAGGTGCTTGCCTTCAGACTCAATGACTTGAATCTCTGGTACACATATGGTGGGAAGAAAGAAGTGACTCCTACATGCGTGGTGGCACACACCTTTAATCTCAGCATGCAGGAGGCAGAGGCAGGTGGATCTCTGTAAGTTCGAGGCCAGCCTGGTCTACAGAGTCAGTTCCAGAACAGTCAGAGCTATATAGTGAGACCCTATCTCAAACAAAACAAAAAAAAAAAGTAATTTTTAATATTTTTGCCATGCTGGCTAGGTGTGGTGGTAGAAGGGCAGGTAGACAGATCTAGCTTGATGTACATAAATCAGTATGGCGGTTTCTCAGAAAATTGGGAATCGATCTACCTCAAGACCCAGCTATACCACTCTTGGGCATATACCCAAGGAATGCTCAATCATATCACAAAGATACATTCTCAACTATGTTCAGAGCAGTACTATTCGTAATAGCCAGAACCTGGAAACAACCTAGATGCCCGTCAACTGAAGAATGGATTAAGAAAATGTGCTACATATACACAATGGAGTACTACTCAGCAGAGAAAAACAATGACATCATGAAATTTGCAGGAAAATGGATGGAACTACAAAATATCATCCTGAGTGAGGTAACCCAAACCCAGAAGGACAAACATGGTATGTACCCACTCATAAATGGATACTAGATGTAAAGCAAAGACTGCAACCCACAGATCCAGGGAAGCTACTGGGGGCTGGGGGGGGGGGACCCTAGGATGATTGTGGCTTATAATAAGTTTTGGTTTTACTCAATTACTGGGCAAGCCTCAGTGAAACATTTCACTATTAGGATAAGAATTTATACTGTATCAAGCTGATTATAGAAAAAAAATAAATAAATGAAAATGAAAAAATAAAAAATAAAAAAAATTGTTGCCATGCTGGCTAAGTGTGGTGGTAGAAGGCAGGCAGACTGATCTAGCTTGATGTACAAAGCCAGTTCCAGGCCAATTAGGGCTACATAGTGAGAATCTGTCTGAAAATAAATAAAATGTCTACTAGGGCATTGTACATACTAGGTAAGTGCTTCATCACTGAACTCTATTTCTAGCCCCTCAAAAACATATGAATAAGCTATATATATGGTTGTTACCAAATCTGCATTTCGTACATTACACGGATTAAAATAGCAGTCCACTAGTATGTACAGTTGATGATAATCAATGAATACTATTTTTTTATGTTTATAAAGTATTAAAAGACTACTAAATCACCTTTCTATTTAGAGGAGCAACAGGCTCTGTTCTTTAATTCTCTTTGAAGGAATTACTTCTTGCTGGGTGGTGTTGGTGTACACCTTTACTCTCCATACTGGGGAGGCAGAGGAAGGCGGATCTCTGTGAGTTCAAGGCCAGCTTGGTCTACATAGTGAGTACCAGACAGCTAGTGGTACAGAGAGACTTTGGATAGAAAAAAAGAACAAAAACAAAGGAAAAAAAAAAAAACCCGAAAATAAAACATTGTTAACAACAACAACAACAAAAAGAATTGCTTTTCTTTTAAAGTAATCCTAGAGAAAGAATAAGATAATTTATAAAGAAAATAATCAATCAATCATTAGCTACAATTTGAATTTCAAACTAAACATTTTTTGTTTTGTTTTGAGATAAGCTCTTGCTAAGTAACTTTAGGTCTTGCACTTTACAATCTTGCCGCTTCAGCCTCTCCAGTGTTGGGGTTATAGGCATGTGCTACCAAGTCCATATTGGGGGATTAAAAAAAAACTTTTTTTTTTCCTTTTTCTTCTTTATAATTTATTTAACTTTATTTTACGTCATTGATGTGATGGTGTCAGATCCCTGGAACTGGAGTTACAGACTGTTGTGAGCTGCCATGTGGGTACTGGGAATTGAACTCAGGTCCTCTGGAAGAGCAGCCATTGCTTTTAACCACTGAGCCATCTCTCCAGCGACCCCCCCCCCTTTTTAAATTTTATTGTTTTGTTTTGGTTTTTGGTTTTTCGAGGCAGGGTTTCTCTGTGTAGTTTTGGTGCCTGTCCTGGATCTCACTCTGTAGACCAGGCTGGCCTTGAACTCATAGAGATCTGCCTGGCTTTGCCTCCCAAGTGCTGAGATTAAAGGCGTGAACCACCACCGTCCGGCTTTTTTAAAAAATTTTTAAAGATAGCATCTCACTATATACCCTGGCTGGCCTGCTATGTAGACCAGGCTAGCCTCGAACTCACAAAGGCTTGCATTTAAATTCATTGAGATCTGCCTATCTCTCCTTGGATTAAAAGTGTATTCCATCACTTCCAGCCTGAAAAACATTTTTTGTTCGTTTGTTTGTTTTGAGACAGGGTTTCTCTGTGTAGCCCCGGCTGGCCTCGAACTCACAGAGTTCTGCCCACCTCTGTTTCCCAAGTGCTGGGATTAACCACCCTGCCTGAAAACCTTTTTGATTTTAAAAAGATAAAAACAAGTGAAAACTCTCAAAGATTCTTATCACTTCTTACCTTTAATCCTTTCTCATCTCTCATTCTTTGCTCCTTTCCATTTGGAACAACAATAAAAACAGGTCCAGACTTGTCGTCATCTTCCTTTAAGGTGGTTTTGCTTGGCACTTTCTTCCCCTGTGCACTCTACAACCAGAGTTAAGAGAGTTTCAGTTAGGCAGGCACTATGATGAACACATGCTGCTGCCTATCAAAAAAGCATTACAGAAACCCGAGAAACCACTCTACTTTATATTCCAACATGACAAAAGATGAGGAGTCATGAATTTTTCATGTAATATGCTTGTGAAAGAGACAGAGTCCTGCTCTGTAGACCAGGCTGGTCTTCAACTTGCAATCCTCCCCCTCAGCCTTGATTACATATGTGTACTATACATGTTTTAAATTAAGTTATGTGAGTCTGTATTAGTTATTGGGCTAGAAAGGTATATATATTTGGAAAAATTGCTATTAACTCAAATTAGTCTGGGTCACAGACAATTTTTAGTTTTCTTTCTTGAAATCTTCAACACTTTTAGTTGTTTTAATTTTTTGCTTGTTTGTTTTTCAAGAGAGGGTTTCTCTGTGCAGCCATGGCTGTCCTGGACTAGCTCTGTCGACCAGGCTGGCCTCAATCTCAGGGATCTGTCTGTCTCTGCCTCCTGAGTCCTGGGTACCACCACCACCTGGCTCTACAATACTGTTTATCTGTTTCATACTAAGGCCATTTGAATGAATGGCACTTGTATAGCTCACATCACTTAGTTGAGAAAGTTCTATTTTTCTCTATGTATCTATCTCTACTATAGTGCTGTAACTAAGGTACTAAATCTGTTTCTGAAGAAAGCTGCTATTTTAAATATTTTGTTTGTTTTTTTGTTTTGTTTTGTTTTTTTCCCAGACAGGGCTTCTCCATGTAGCTTTGGAGCCTGTCCTGGAACTCCCTCTGTAGACTAGGCTGGCCTTAAACTCACAGAGATCCACCTGACTCTGCCTCCCAAGTGCTGGAATTAAAGGTGTGCGCTACCACTGCCTGGCTTAGTTTTCAAATATATTGACTAAAATATCTTTATCAGATAGAAGAAAAATGATGAACATTACATGTGCTTAAGTAAAATTTGAATCTTATCATTGAAATCATTGTAAATACAGCAAAACTTAATTTTTCTAGTTGCCCAGAATTTCTTTCTATACACTGACATTGTTCAGTCAAAAAAAAAAAAAAAAAAAAAAAAAGAGATCATATGTGTGAAAGGGCTTTGTAAGCTTTTTAAAAAATTACAGAATTTGGGGCTGGAGACATGGCTCAGCAGTTAAGAGCACTGGATGTTCTTCCAGAAAACCCCCGTTCAATTTTCAGGACCCACATGGCAGCTCATAACTGTCTATAACTCCAGATCCAGGATTTCTGATATCCTCACACAGACATACATGTAAGCAAAACAGCAATACATAAAAAAAAAAAAAAAAAAAAAAAAAATCATGTAAGCCCAGCATGGTGGCACATGAGAGAAGGTAATTATCTTCAAATACAGATCACTTAAAGTCCTGATTCTTCCCAGAGCTGGCGGACATATGGTTTTTCTCCGTTACTTTTGAGACAAGATCTTGCCATGTAGACCAGACTAGCCCCAAACTCAGAGATCTGACTACCTCTACCTCCCTAGTGCTAGGATTAAATGTGAGTGCTACCCATGTCAGACTCCTTTTCACTAGTTCAAATATTCAGAGATCTCCATGACAGCATCTTGTGGGAACAGAATAACTGTTTTGAGATCTGATTAATAACAAGCCATGACCTCAAGACACAGAAGTACAGAGTTTCTCTAGCTATAAGTCCTAAGTTTTATCTCAAGTATAGCAAAAAATGAAACTAATCAAACAAAAGACACAGAAACTTCTATAAATACTTAAATTTCATATTATAAGGAGTAGTGATGTTCTTTCATACATACTATGACCTTTGCTAACTGAGTGACTCAGTGTGTAAAACCAAGACAAAAGAACTATGTAAGTATGCAGAGTAAACACACCTTTGCTTTGGAAGAAACTCCTGGAGCTTTAGCCTTTTTCAGATCAGGCTTAGCTTCTATGGTGCTGGAGACAGAATCTTCAACAGGTGCTTTGAAGGGGAAAAAAAGCATATACTATGTTAAATTAATATCACTTATCCTGGATACATTAGACACATAATAATAATAAACAAACCCAACTCTGTAGTCTTAACTGTATCAATATATAAAGCATTTAAAGATTTTTTTCCCCCAGTCCTTTTTTTCTTCAAGTTTCTCTTTAAAGGTTGGGCAGAGTGGCACATGCCTGTTATTCTAGTACTTGGGAGGGAGAGCCAGGGAGACTGCTGCAAGTTTGAGGATACGATCTACACAGTGAGAGGAGGAAGTGAAGGGATCAAAACTAAGGATACTGGGGAAAAAACAAAGAAACTTGCTATTGTGTAAACTAATTAAGAAATTAAAAACAAAAGCAAACAATAACAGAAGTCTGAGGTACTTGGCTCGGGTGAGTAAAGTTATTCCTAGAAGTCATGGTTATTAATCTAAAACAAAACAAACAAGCAACTGCCATTTGTCTTGCTTGCCCCTAAGAGCTAGATTAGATGGTAAGACCTTATGGCTGAAAACATTGTACTATTCAGATGCAAGACAGAAAGAAATCCCGCTGGCAGTGATGAGCTGGAAGCTTCCTCCCTCTTGACTAGCATTCACAGTGCTAGACACTACTAAGCAGATAGCTGGGTTAGCAAAGTTACTAACAGTCTTACTCAGCTGTGGACCCTGTGTGCTACACTACCCACTGGCCTGGCAAGATGTGGTGCAACTGTCACAGGGCTGTGATGGTTTATCTTGGCTGTCAATTTGACTACATCTGGAATCAACTAAATCTTAGCAGCTAGGCATGCCAGCAAAGGATTTTTTGAGGGGCTAGACCTACGTGTGAGCCACACCTTCTGGCAACAGCCCATATAAAAAGGACATGGAAGAAGGAAGCTTGCTTTTGCTTTTTACCTGCTTGTCCTCACTCTCTCAGAAAAGTTCATCTATCTTGTTGCTGAGAAATTTCTTTGCTGGTATTAGAACCTACTTCTTTGGCATTTTAACGTAGATTGAAGACAGGTAGCTCTCTAGGAATCCTCTTGGACTCCAGCACCAGATTGGGACTGCTAAAACATAAAGTCTCTTAGACTGACCTACTACCAGATTTTTGGCTTTTCCATTGTTAGACTACCTGGACCACACCCTGTAAAGTCACTCTAATAAATCAAGTATATATGTATATATTTATATCATGTATTAAATATTCATAGATTTCATTCTACCAGTTTTATTCCTTTAGAAAGACCTGACAAATAACATGGGCTAGCCAACCCCTCTCCATAGCAAGAAATTCATGCTTGGTACTGTAAATTTGGTCAAAAGCCTGTAGCTGCAGAGGTCACAGGCCCTACTGAGAAGCTATAATTGCTTTAATAAATGAACATGTTGTATATATCAAATTGCCTTCTAAATATTTACGTTTTTGCAGTGACTAGTGCAAAAATCACAGAAATTATCACAGAAATTCACAGCTGGTCAAAGTGTTGGTAATGACTACTGACTGCTCAGTCCGAAAAGGGAATCTCTATGACCACTCCAAAACCCCCTTCCCAGAGGCTCAGGAAAAACTGAGAAAATGGGGATGGAAAAATGTAAGAGGTAGAAGAAATGGGAATGTTGTGGAATTCTGTTCCCTGGGCATGACCTGGCCACTGTGCTTGTGAACTCATAGTAGCTATATAACCTGCACAAGATCTTTATAAAGCAGGCAGATCTCTGAGTTCAAGGCAAGCCTCCTCTATATAGCAAGAACCTATTTTAAATAAAAAAACAAAACACCATTAAAAAAGAAAACAACAAAAAGACCCATCAACATTATATCATGGATGAGAAATGAGCTCACAAGGCACACTCCTTCCCTGAGGCTTTACAGTTAAAAGTTGCTATTGGGGGAGGGGCTTACAAGGCCTCACCCTTTTATGAGGATCTACTGGCAGTTAATGGTTGGTTGTGGAGTAGGTGTTGACTGATGGATTGAATGATTGAGATTTTTCTCCAGTGGTGTAGCCACTGGTAAGCTGTCCATGCTTCTGTTTGCAATCTTAATTAAACTCATTTTGCAAGAAGGAAAAAAAAATTAAGACAATGTAAAAGTAGGAGGAGTATTTGGGAAGGGAAAGATTATGAGGAATTGAAGGTAGACAAGAGAGAGCAATAAAGGATGATGAAAATACATTATATACCTGGGTGAAAATATAGTAAGTAAACTCACTATGTAGAATTAAAATGCTAATAAAAATAAAAGGAAGTGATATATTTTAAAAAAAGACTATGAAGGGGCTGGAGAGATGGCTCAGTGGTTAAGAACATTGGCTGCTCTTTCAGAGAACCCGGGTTCAATTCTCAGCACCCACTTGGCAGCTCACAACTCACAACTGTCTTTAACTCTTGTTCCAGGGGATCTGACACCCTCACACAGACATACATGTAAGCAAAACATCAATGCACATAAAGTAAAAATAAATAAATCATTAAAAAAAAGACTATGAAACTAGAAGTCAGTAAGACCTCAAATAAACACTGAATAATATGCTCTATTATACCAATTTAAACTGGTTTACAAAATAAGAATTCAAATATATATATTTGTACTTGTGTGTTTATCTTTTACATGATTTTCCTTGTTCTAACAGTTTGCTCTACCCTTTCTATTTCCAAAGACAAGACTAATTTATTTAGCAATATTCTCTTTGTATATTAATGTGCAGGTCAGAGTTTCAATTTACACCTTTTTTCATAAATATCCCATGATTTGTCATTCAGCAACAATTGAAACACAGAATTGTATAGTAGTGGCTATTTACTTTTCACATCAGAAAAAAATTTTTCTGGGTGTAGTGGCACACACCTTTAGTTCCATTACTGAGGAGGCAGAGGTAGATGGATCTCTTAGTTCTAGGTCAGCCTGATTTACATACTGAGTTTCAGGACAGTCAAGGGTTATATAGAGTACCCTGCCTCAAAACAAACAAACAAGAAACAAAAAAAATTTTTTTCAAATAATTTTTGGAAAAAATTTTTTTAAGCATGTTACAGTAATTAAACAAGTCTGCCTCTAGCTTGACACTATTTAAACTGTAATTTTGAAGACTACATTCTAAATAACACACAACAATACTTTTTTTTTTTAGATTAATACTTCTTTAAATGAAGGAACTGTCATCACTGAAATTATCTTCTTTTTTAATCTTCCTTTAAATTTTTATTTATTTATTTATTTAATTTCTTTTGCAATTATCTTCTAAACAAGATTCCAATAAATGTTAAACCTGAACATACACTTGGGATACAAGTTTTGCATAATGTAAAATTTCTGACTTCATAGCATCAGCAAGTTCTATCCCACTAAGCAGAAGAAAATTATTTTGTTAAAGCAAGAAGTCTAGAAATCAAGTGGTTACAGGTTATATATATTATTGACTTTTTTTTGGTTTTTCAAGACATGGTTTCTCTGTGTAATCCTGACTGTCCTGGAACTTGCTCTGTAGACCACACTGGCTTTGAACTCACATAGATCTGCCTGCCTCTGCCTCTCAAGTACTGGGATTAAAGGCATATGCCACCATTAACCAGCTATGTTACTGACTTTTAATATCAGGATTATTATTCCAAGCACTCAGGAGGCAGAGTTCAGAGCCAGCCTGGTCTACAGAGTTTCAGGAGGGCCAAAGCTACACAAAGAAACTCTGTCTTAAAAAAATAAAACCAACCAACCGACCAAACAAACAAACAAACAAATCAGGATTCTAAGATAATTTTTGATTCAGGATATAGATCAATGGTAGAGTGAGATTTTAGCATGAGCCCTAGGTTCAATCCCTGACAGTGAAGTGTCCTGCAGTCACGTGTGACTAAGCAGAATTTCAAGCTGATTCAAGTACTGGCTATCTGACCTTGTGAAAATCACTAACCTCCCCGGTTTTCTGCTGTTAAAGTAGATTAAGCTAGATGTTCCCAACTCCTGACTAGAATGTCCAATGACAGAAAACAGCTGTGGAATAATTCTTTTTTTTTTTTTTTTTGTTGTTGTTGTTTTTTGGTTTTTCGAGACAGGGTTTCTCTGTGTAGCTTTTCGCCTTTCCTGGAACTGCTAGACCAGGCTGGCCTCTAACTCACAGAGATCCACGCACAATGGGAGAACCCTGGAGGGCAGAAGTTCGCTACAGATGTTTTACAATCTTGCATCTAAGTTGTTAATGCCCATTATGCAGGATACATAGACAAGGAACTTCCCTTAAGCATTCAGGAGGGTGAAACCCGGGAGGGAATTAGCATAGGGAGGATATCAATCAAGGTCAAGGGCAGCAAGCAAGGCAACAGTTATCCAAAACGGGGGTCAGGGTCCTACAGATCCCCCCTTTTACTAATAAATGAGCTTCTGACTTAGGTTGCATGGGACGTCAGCAGGTCACCTTAACCGTCATGGAAGACGCCTGCCCAGGCCACACAGGCAAGAGCTCTGTCTTAGGTTGGTGAGCCCCCTCCCCCCCATTACCCGTCTCTGAATACTCATTATCATACAGGCTCAATCGTGTGTGAGCTGCAGAGTTAACTGCTGCCAAAGATCTCAAAGTGGCACTGGGCTTGCAATCTGGGTGTTCGACGCAGAAAAGACCAACAAAAGTCCTAACCTACCCATAGCCAGTAGGCTAAAGGCAACTGAGCCATTCCCTTCCTTAACGAGCCTTACTGCAAATTGGAGTCCTTGTAAGATGGTATCCCAAAAGCCAATGGAACTTGAGTTTATAAATTTATAATTTTCAAAGCCAATTGAAATGTATATAACTATTGAATTAAATTTATCATGCCCAATAGAATGAAAGATTAATTAACTGTGGTAGCTACTTTTGTTGCCAGGGTCTTTACTGTGCTAGCTGTAGCAAGCAATTATGAAATGGTAATCCCAGAAACAGTAGCAGTGGTGGCCGCCTCTGCTATAACAGCAACAACGGCAGCAGCAATGTCAAATTCTCTTCTGGAGTGTGTGGGCATCCACTGACATGGATACAACTCCAGGAACATGAACTGCCAAGGTCCATTTTTCTTCATCCCAGCATGACTTAATCGGGCAGTTCTGCAAAAGAACAACTACGAACCATAAAAAAAACAAAAAACAAACAAACAAAAAAAACCAGGCAGCTCACTGTGGAATAATTCTTGAGAGCAGTATTTGAACTACTATACCAAAATGTCTTTATGGCATAGAAAATAATCATCACACCTTTAGCACAGATTCTCACATAAGTACTTGACAAACGTCTGGAGAAAGAGGTGAGGAAATGAAATGCAAAGATTAACAGGCTACCTGTGTTTTGATTTCCTTCAAGTCATTTTCAAAGTTATTACCTGGTGTAGGTTGGAATTTGGTTGGAGCCGACCCTCCCATTGGTTTGGACATTGTCTTAGCAGGTGCAGCAGGCTTGGATGGCATGTTAGCTTTGGCCTTTTCTAGCATGGACAGTACCTGATCTTTAGAAGTTGGCTAGAAAGACAAAGCAAAACAAAGTTGACATTACCACGCATTCATACTGAGATTACTTACAGGTCTACTGCCAAATAATTGGTTGAGCTCCTACTTTTTATTTACCAATGAAGCAAAGGAGTCAGCACAAAGCACAAAAGCAGCATACATTATGAAGTCACATTTGAGGAACTACCATTCTAGAAGGTAATAATTTTCACTCCTGTAAGTCACCAGACTCTTCAGAGCTACACTGCTAGAAATTTTGTTTTTGCTCTCATTAGAATTTCAGATTGAAGCTGAGCAGTGGTGGTGCATGCCTTTAATCCAAGCACTTGGGAGGCAGAGACCGGCAGATCTCTGTGAGTCTGAGGCCAGCTTGGTCTACAGAGAGAAATCCAGGACAGCCAGGGCTACACAGAGAAACCCTGTCTTGAAACAAACAAAAAGAAAAAAAGAAAAAAAAAAGATTTTCAGACTGAGTCCCATGGTAGGTGGTATGATCTTCTGCTTATATAAATTAATGTTTAATATTTTCCTAATAGCTTTTAACACTGCTAGCCACAAGAACTAGTACCTTTAGTTTCCCAGTAGCCTTGGCCATTTTTTCATATCCTAAATGCATCATAAAGAATGGCAAAGCATCTTGGGCCTTCTTTCGTACATCTCCATTTCGATCTTCCAGACAAGAGTATAGATGAGGAACACAGAGGATAAGGTCTGTTGGAGTGGAACGAAGGGTAGGTAGTTTCTCAGCCAGCCAGCCCAGAAGCTGCCAAAAGAAAAAAAAAAAAACTAGTCAAACACTGTAAGTGAATAATTACTATTATTAATGTCAGGGTTAATGATTTTTATTAGTTTCAGACACTGAATTATTTTTTCTTCAGTATTAGGGATGGAACAAGTCTTTAATCCTAGCACTCAGGAGGCAGGAGCTAGTGGATCTCTGTGATTTTGAGGTCAGCCTGGTCTACACATCTAGCTCCAGGACAGCCAAGACTACAAAGACAGACCCAATCACAATTCCCGCCTCCTGGGAAAAAAAAAGATGGGAGAGTGGACTGCTGACCTCTACATGTGCACATACATACAAGGAAAATAAATTAAAAAACAAAACAAACAGAAAGCTCTAGGAATTTGGTATCATCTTTATTTACTTTGATAATAAGTTTATGCTTCAGTTTTGTTTTGTTTTTCTTTTTTGTTTTTTTTTTTTTCTGGAGACAGGTTCTCATACGGTAGCCATGTTAGTCTGGAATTCATTATGTAGAACAATCTGGCCTCAAATCTGTGCTGATCGCCTTGCCTTAGCCTCTTAAGTACCAGGACTACAGGAGTAACCCACCATTCTTGGCTTTAAAATAAAGTTTGTTAAGCTGGGCATGGTGGCACATACCTTTAATACCAGAACGGCAGAGGCAGGCAGAACTGGTCTACATAGCTCCAGGACAGCCAGGGCTACATAGAGAGACCCTGTCTTAAACTCCCCGTTCCCCCAAAACAGGTTTAACCATGAATACACAGTTATTGTGGAGGCCATCTAAGGAGGTAAAAGGTATGAGTAAAATACTTATGGTTTACTTATGGTACTAACCTCTTGCCTCAAGAAGGGATTTTCTTTTTTGAGTTCTTCAGAAAGATCTTCTCCCTCCAGCCATTCCTTCATGCCAGTCTGTTCTGCCCAGGCATTCACAGTTGCTAGGGCAGCAGCTCGAACATTGTTCTGAAGTGAGAACAGAATTGACAAAAAATAACAAGTACAGTTTGGAGGGAGGACTGAACAATGTTTTCTAAGGTCCCATCATGTACATACTTGAACCATCTTCTCTGAAACAGAAACTAGTGCTGTGGTTGTACTGAAGACTTCAAAAGAAGGTGGAAATATAAAACACAAAATTGGAAGAAAAACATCCTACAATTTTATAATCTGAGCAAAAAATTTTTTTTCTTTTTGGTTTTCTGAGACAGGGGTTGTTCTGTGTAGCTTTGGCTGTCCTGGAACTCACTCTGTAGACCAGGCCTGCTTCTGCCACCAGGGTGCTGGGATTAAAGGCATGCGCCGCCACCACCCAGCTAAGCTGGGCAAATAATATTATGGAAGAATAATAAACCTATTTTGCTTCCTGAATCTATGGGAGCTTTTACATCCTATCTGCTGAAGAATGAAATTCTATGTAAGAGACTTCAAATTGTTAAGAATTAGGCTAACAAGCTCGGCCGTGGTAGCGCATCCCTTTAATCCCAGCACTCAGGAGGAAGAGCCGGGCGGATGTCTGTGAGTTCAAGGCCAGTCTGGTCTACAGAGGAAATACAGGACAGGCACCAAAACTACAGAAAGAAACCCTGTCTTGAAAAAGCCATAAAGAAAAAAAAAAAATAGGCTAACAATTTGAATATTTATGTTTTAATATTGACTTGCAATCATAGAATAGATTTACAAACTGAAAAAAAAATCCAATTTCTCAAATTAAATGAATTACACAAAAGTAAAGGGACATTAAAATATTTATCCAGGGCTAAAAAAACTCCAAAAAAACAAAAAACCACTTGTAGCCTTCAATGATACTTCAACGACTTCTAATACTGTGGAATTGTAACCAGCTTACTGAAGTACTAGCAAGTGCATGCTGTAGTAGTTCAGGGGTAGGAAGGACATAGAAAATTACTTCAAGATCCAAAATTCAAATACTTATTCATTATATCAAAACTTTAAGCCAGGTGTGGTGGTACACACCTTTAATCCCAGCACTTGGGAACAGGCAGGAAACTCTCTGAGTTTGAGGTGAACCTGGTCTACATAGAGAGTTCTAGGACAGCCAGCGATACATAAAGAGACCCTGTCTCAAGAACAAAAATACAAAACAAAACAAAAACACCCCAAACAAAACCTTAATGATGTCATAATCATAAATAGCAATCATATATCGAATGTATACTATATAAAACAGGCATGTCAAAATGTATTTTAATAAAAATGTTTCAACTAATTAATTAAACATCAATTACTAAAATGTATTTTAATTCTATAGGAAAGAAATTTCATAAAAAACTAAACGTAAAGGACATAACTATTTAAGGATCACAAACCTAAATAACGATACATCTAGTCATCACATAAACTCTGATTGGAAGGTAAGCATGTTTACTGTTTTTCTTCTAATATTATCATCTTTTTAAAATTTTAAGCAATTACATGTCCTCTAAATGAGAGAATTATCTCAAAAATGTGGCTGGCTTATTACAGAATGGAAGAATGACAGAAAGAGATTTACCTTGCTATCACCAAGGACAGTAATGACAGGGATGCCTAAGTTCTTTACATGTTGCTTGATGTTTGGCCCCATGGCTGCTGCCAGTTGCTGAAGGATAGTCAATGTCTGCTGCACCTGAAGTACAAAGATCCAACACAGGTTCAAACTGTAATCAAACTCACTTAAAGTTTTACAAATGCTGTTATGTGGTCAATATTACAGGCTTCTGGACTACTTATTGTAGTACAAATCTAACTGGATTATGAGTAATTTTTTAGCCTCTTATTGGGCACTGCACTTGTATGCACAAAACACATATATATACAAAATTTTTTTTTTTTTGAAATAGAGTCTCACTATGTAACCCTGGCTAGCCAGGGTGGCCTGGAACTCAGAGATCTACCTGCATCTGTCTCTTGAGTGCTAGGACTAAAGGAATGCTCTATCATGCTTGGCAAAAAATTAAAATTTCAAAAAACTACAGTACTAGAATTTTATTCTATAGTTTAAAAGATATTGACATTAAAAAAAAAAACCAAAATTGAAAATATAGAAATTAGGGCAAACAAGATGGAATGGTGGGTAAAGGTACCTGCTATCAAGGCTGACAATCTGAGTTCAGTCCCAGAGCCTTGGTGTCATAGAAGGAGAGACCCGACACCTGCAAGCTGTTCTCTGACCTCTATATACATCCTCTTTCATCCAATAAACACAAATAAATGCTTTTTTTTTTAAATTAGAAATTAAACAAATCATGGTGATGCATGTCTATCATCCCAGTACTGGGAAGGCATGATACAGGAGAACTGCTTGGTTTGAGAATAGCTTGGGAGACATAGTGAGTTCAAGGCCAGCCTGGACTACATAGTGGATCTTGATCTTAAAATATAAACAAAAAAAATGTGTGACTAGGCATACTTACATATATTAAAATTAAAATATTTCCATACAAAGGTATTTAGTATTGGACTCTAATATTTAAGAGAAATTAATTACTAAATTTGTATATCTTGAGACACATTTAAGAAATACAAGAAATCTTTTTGTAGATCAAAGCAAATAACATGACCACTCATATTTGCTAGTAAAAGCCACAATGAAAATGAACCTTCTATAGTAGCAGGGGAGGGGAAAAAAGAGAAAGGCACATGGTCCACGTACCAAGATTTTATTTGAATCATTGAGTCGACCCTTCAAGGCAGTTGGAAGTTCACCTATATTTGGTTGGATAAATTTTGCTTCATTGATAATACCTGCCACTTCATCTAGGCCTTCTTTCCTGATCTTCCAATTCTTGTCACCAATTTTAGACACCAACTCTGAAGTAATTTTGTCACTGAAAAACAGAAGGCACAGTTTTAATTCTAGACTCCTAAAAGATAATGTCACCAAACCTCCCTTTACAAATTAAAAAAAGGTTAAGATTTTAGTATGATGAATCTGGATATACTAGTGCCCAAGTAAATCTTAGTTCTTAGGAAGCTAAGACAGGAAAGCAGTGGGATCAAGGCCAGCCTCTTTATACAGTGAAACCTTCCTTGTCTTAAAAAAAAAAAAAAAAAGCCAAAACAAAGTAAAACAACAAACTGGTGGCACACACTTACACGGTTTTAATCCCAGCACTCCGGAGGCAAAGGCAGGAGGATCTCTTTTTAATTCGAGGCCAGCATGGTCTACCTAGTGAGTTTACATATGAGGTCTACATAAGAGAGCTAGACAACAAGACCCTGTCTTGAAAACAAAAAACAATAAAGAACAAAAAAAACCAAACAAACAGAAACCTAAACCGAAACACCAAAACAGTATAAAGAATAAAATAATTTCTTAGGGTAAAACCTACCTGATCTCTATCCTTGGCAAAAGATCAACAACATCATTGCCCCCATCATCTGGTTCATCTCCTTCTTCTCCTTCATCTGTACCACTTGTGCTGTGCTTGGAAATTCCTCTGGTTGGAGTGGGTGGGCTTTGTCCCTGCATCTACACACAAATGAATAAAACTAATGAACCTGAAGAAGAATGACAGCAAATAGACTAGAGAAGGTGCCTATGTCAAATCTTCTCATTCTCGGGCTGGAGAGATGGCTCAGCGGCTAAGAGCACTGGCTGCTCTTCCAGAAGTTCTGATTTCAATTCCCAGCAACCACATGGCAGCTCATAACTGTCTACAGTGGGATCTGATATCTTGTTCTAGAATAAAGGCATACATGCAGAGAGAGTACTCATATACATAAAATAAATAAATAAAATCTTAAAAAAAAAGTTTTCATTCTTTCATACTACTTGTTTTTGTTTTATGGCTATGCTGGGGATAGAATCCAGGACCTTATGAATACTAGTAACTGTTCAACCACTGAACTTCATTCCTAACTCGTAAAATATTTATATACAATATTGCAAAACATACTTTAATTGCTAGCTAGATTCTAATTTTGAGACAAAATAGCTAATTATTTTTATGGAAAACTATTAGAATTTGACTTCTCAATCACTAAGTTGTCTTTTGACTTGTATCTCCAAAACAAAAGAAAGTAAGCTGTGAACACTTAGCATATTCAGTTTTAGAAAGCTACTCAAGAAAACCTAGGTTTTTGGTTTTTGTTGTTGCATTTTTAATTAAAAAAAGAATATATTAAAGTTGCATTTTGGTCAAATGTGATAGTGTATGCCTATAATCCCAGCATTCAAGAGGCAGAGTCAGGAGGGCTGCTACAAATTTGAGGCCAGCCTAGTCTATATAACAATTTCCAGACCAACTAGGCCTATCCTATTTTTTTAAATTTTTTAAAAATTTAATGTATTTTTAAAAATAGGTAGGAGACCTACAATGTCTGACATTGCCAATGTATATAAAGAAAAAAAAACAAAAAACAAAAAACAAAAAAACCACTCATTCTAAACCATAATCATTCAGTTTTTCTTCTTCACAAAGTCAATTTCAATTTCTTATGAATTCTCCCAGGAATACTTTATGTACATAAAGCCAAACACATATATGCTCTTTATTGCAAAGGTTTAAAAATTTAGTCATTTTGCCTTTATTTATTTTTTTAAAGATTTATCTTTAATTATATGTATGTGTCTTTGTGGTATGCACACATGAATGCAGGTACTTACAGGGACCAGAAGGCAATGAATATCCTTGAGCTAGAGTTACAGGTAGCTGTGAGCCATCTAAGATGAGTGCTGCTAAGAAATTAACTGGGGGGGGGGGGGGGGTGCACGCCTTTAATCCCAGCACTCGGGAGGCAGAGCCAGGTGGATCTCCGTGAGTTCGAGGCCAGCCTGGGCTACAGAGTGAGATCTAGGACAGGCACCAAAGCTACACAGAGAAACCCCGTCTCGAAAAACAAAAACAACAACAAAAAAAACCAACCAAACAAACAAAAAATGCCGGGCGGTGGTGGCGCACGCCTTTTATCTCAGCACTTGGGAGGCAGAGGCAGGTGGATCTCTGTGAGTTCGAGGCCAGCCTGGTCTATAGACAGAGATCCAGGACAGGCACCAAAACTAAACAGAGAAACCCTGTCTCAAAAAACAAACAAACAAACAACAAAACAAACAAAAAATAAACAAAAAACAAAACAAAACAACAACAACAAAAAAGAAGTTAACTTGGGTCCTCTGGTAGAGCTCTTAACTAGTAGTTATCTCTTTAGGCTCTGTTTTGTTTTTTTTTTCCCCCCATACAAGGTTTCTCTGTGTGTAGCTCTTGCTGTCCTGGAACTTAGGTTCTATTTTTGTTGTTTGTTTTTTAGACAGTCTTACTCTGCAGCCTAAGCTTACCTTGAATGTTATTGTAGCCTAGGCTGACTGAAATAATTCATGGTCTTCCAAGCTCAGAGTGCTAGAATTACATGCATATGCATGCCATTAAACTTGGTTAAAAATTTAGTCTTAAGTAATGTGACATTTTCAAGACCACCAGCCATAGATTGTACCATTTTTAGAACCTTTACCTTTTCAAACTCTGCATCTATCTGGGATAGAAGGGCAGGCTTCTCATCCTCAAAGAACATTCTCAAAGAAGGACCAACATATAGATACATCACTCCAAGCAAGGTAATGGCAGAAGTCCTCACAGCCTACCAGAGAAAACAGTAAGAACTTTCCAAATCAGTGCAGAGCCATAAAAGTGGCTATAATGCTTCCACACATGCTGGAGTGTACTCACGGGATTTGTTGCAGCAAGAGCAGTCTTCACATTGCTAATGAAAGCTTTGACATTCAACCTAGAAAAAAAAAACCAAAGTATTTAGAACTGATAATAAATGAAATCTTTGAAATACTTGAGAATTTATAAAACCAGACTTAAGGATTGACTCAAACTGGAAGAGTCCTCAGGTATTCTCTTTCCTAAATTTACAGTGAGCTTTAAATACTAACTATATACTGATTAATCCTACTATGCTTAATTAAGAGTCCAAAATCCACTCTAAACTTAAAAAAATTTTTTTTTTAAAGATTTACCATCAATGTACGTGCATGTACTGGTGACACAGGCCACTTGCAGAGATCAGATGAGAACTTCGTTGGATCTTCTGGAACTGGACTTATAGACAGTGGTGAGCTACTCAACATGAGTGCTAGGGACTGAATTCAGGTCCTCTGGAAGAACACTGAGTGCTCTTTAATTGGTGAGTCATATTTCCAGGCCAGAGGACCACTTTGCAAAGTTTTTCCTTGCATCTTTATGTGGGTTCCAAGAACTGAACTAAAGTCACCAGGACTTACCTGCTAAACCATCTTATACTGGTACCCTACAACCAGTATTAAACTTTCTCCAGAACTCTAGATTCATATACACATATGCCTCTGTCACATTTCAATTTCTATGTCTAGCAGACATCCTACATATACTCGAACTTCCAAACTTGTGCCTTCCAGTCTTCTGTAACTCATTTCAGATCCATATTTATTCTTCCAGCTCTTCAGGCCATCCTTGACTCCAGAATCATTCTGATTCAATATCCTACACAGTTCTACTTTCAAAATATATTCTAAGTATAGTACTTCCACTTCTATAATCTATATACAAACAACTATTTCTTTCTTTTCTTTTCCAGACAGTGTTTCTCTGTGTAGCCTGGCTGTCCTGGACCAGGCTAACCTCTCTAACAGAGATCCACTTGCCTTTACCTCCAAGTACTGGAATTAAAAGCATGTGCTACCATGCCTGGCTTGCAAATAGCTATTTCTTGACAGCATTAGATGCCTTTTGACTTCAGTTAGATGCTCTTCTACCAAAGTTTACTTCATCCAAATTTTTGCAGTTCTAGTGAATGAACTCAGAACTTCATACATGCTAGGCAAGTGTTCTACCACAAAATTACATTCTAGCCCTGCTTAAAAATGTTTCTATGTTTTCCCAATTTATTCAAAATATTGAGGCCCTAAAGACTTGCTCTTTCTTTCTCCAGTCTTATTTCCTACCACTCTCTAGTCACATTTTACTTTAGCTATACTCTGAAAAGCATATACTAGTCACTATTTTTATTTATTTTTGAGATAGGGTCTCACTATGTAGCCCTGGTTGAATCGTCGTATCCACAGCGATTCTGCCTGTCTCTGCTTCTGATTTTTTGTGTTGCTAGTATTAAAGATGTGTGCCACCATCCCTGGCCCTTACTGTAGCATTTTGTAAGCTAATAACTGGTAGTTACATCAAATAAACAAACAAGTAAACACCCCAAAACAAGGCACAGAGAAAGCAACACAATATAATAGCATCTATATCCTTTTCCTTAGCCCAGAATGCCTGGATTCAAGCCTGGCATTGGCACTTTCCTAGCTACGATGGAAAGCTTTCTGTGCTTTAATTTCTTCATTGTCAAAACTCCTCTACAAAGTGTCCAGAGAACTGGCACACACTGACAGTCCAGCACAGGAAGCTGCGGCAGGAGGAGTTAACTATTTCCAGGAATCTGAGACCACTCAAGGCAACAAAATGGACAGCTGTGGGCCCAGTGAGGTGGCTTGGAGGATAAAGGTGCTTGCCATCAAGGTTGGTGACATGAATAATACCCAGCAGCAACATGGTGGAAGGAAAGAACCAATTTCTCCAAGTTATTATCTAACCTTATGTGTGTCCTGTGGCATGTACACCTGAATGTGCATGCACACCCAACTCCCCACACAAGAAGTATAAGTGGTAGGTCTAAATGTAATTAAAAAATGAACAACTATATTCATATAAAAATGGCAGGGTGTTTAAACAATTAAAAATCTTTATTGTAGGAATTCTGACAGCATTTAATCCAAAAAGGAGCCTTTTTAGGCACTAAACAACTGTGTAGTAATTCTGAAATGTATCCAACTAGAAATACCTGGAATAAGCTTTTCTGTACAACAGCTATTAACACTTAAGAGAAAAAAAACAACAGCTTACGAGATCTCTCTTTGTGGGGACCTGGACATGTGGTTCTGTGACCAAGCATTGGCTGACATGTTCAAGGCCCTGGGTGCAATCTCCAGAACCTCTAGAAAGGCAGGGCATAGGGGAGAGCTAAATGGCTGAGTGAGTATAGGTCTCTGCACCAAGCCTAAGGATTTTAGTCCGAGTTCCCACGACTCACATGGTAGAAGGACAGACTGATTCTCAGAACTAGTGTTTAGACTGTCATGTGTACTTCGTGGCACATGCCACCTGCACCTCCCACAAGACAGACAGACAGACAGACACACAATCCCAAATAATTTTCAAATGTGTATATACATATATTTACACACACATTAATATATATGTATACATACATATATAAAAAAGAACTCTTCTTTCACTAGATATTAAAATGTAGAATACAAGTCGACAAAGACCTTTCAGAACAAATGTGTTTTTCTTTTTGTAAATTAGACAACCAATTTTAATTCTTCAGAAATAAGCAGAGATAGGGAAAACAAATTAACATCAGAGACTTAGCAAAATATTTAATTATATTCCATTTTTTTTTCCTGACTTACCCAGAAAAACCAAATTCTTTTATTGCATTTGATAACCAATTTAGAGTTTCTGACTGATTCTTGGGATTCTTTTGTGAGAAGGCCATTGACATCACCTGAAACAATGGAAAACATGGCTCAGATATCCATTTTCTCTTATTTTTCTTATGGAAATAAATTATGACTAAGGCACATTTGTATCAAATATGATTTTTTCAGGTGTTAACTACATGGATCTATGAACAAGATTTAATTTATCCCAAAAAACAAGGTGGTTTTTTTTTTAATGATTTTATTTATTTTTGTTTTTATTTTATTTTATGTTTTGCACTGTTGTTTTGCCTGCACATATGTCTGTGTGAGGATGTTAGATCCCCTGGAACTGGAGTGAAAGACAGTTATGAGCTATCATGTGGGTGCTGGGTATTGAACTCAGGTCCTCTGGAAGAGCAACCAGTGCTCTTAGCCACTGAGCCATCTTTCCAGCCTCAGAGGTGACAGAGTTTTAAAAGCATTCCAGTCTGAAATTTTTCATTTACTGATCATTTTGAATTACAATGTCTTATGAGAAAATTAACATCATCTTCTATAGTAAGTTGCAGGACAGCCAGGGCTACCATAGTGAGACCTGTCTCAAAGCACCAAAAAAAATCTCACAGCACAGAACAACTTTACCTAAGAATTAATTGTAATTGGTAGGCCTAAATTAAAATTTGGGAAAAAATTAGGACAATGTAGGGAAAGAGAGCTCTGTGCAACTAACCTGTTCAGCTGTCCATGGCAACATACATGCTTCAGCTATTGCCGTCATAGCTTCTTTTGCATTGTTCCCACATTTCACATCTCCAATCTTGTCTACAAGGCCATCTAATACAACCTGAGCACAAGTTTTAGAAAAATTTCCCTTCTGGGCGATCAAAGCAACTATGTGAAGCTTCATCTGCATCACCTGAGCAACGATAAATATCAGAACATTATAATGGAGTCAATGACATTCAGTTACTCACATAGCAACCTGAAGATATAATATCTGTAAGTATAACCAAATAATAATAAAAAATTTAAACAACCAAAATAATTTTCATCTTTTGTTATCTATTATAGTAGATAACTGACAATGAATACAGGGGGAAAACACATGCCACTCAATGTTTCAAAATATGAAAATTTAAGAGCTAAAAAAATATTTTTACAAACTTTTTTAGTTGACTTCGTATATACGTAGGCACTCATGAGACAGGATGAGTATGGAGGTCAGACATAAATACTGGTACATGAATTTTCACAACAGCCATTAGTCACAATTACCAAAGAGTTCAAATAACCCATATGTCTATTGATGAGAAGGAAAATAAAAAATGGTCTATCTATACAATGGAATGTTATAATGGCAATAATATGCATAGGTGAACCTGAAAATCATTACATAGGAATGATTCCATTGATATGAAGTGCCCAGAAGGGGTGAACCCATAGAGACAGAAAATATATTAATAGATGACAGAGAATTTGAGCTGGAGTATAATGGAGAGTGCTTGCTACTAAAAACGAAATTCTCTTGAGCATGATGAGCATACTCTAAATCAGGTTCTCAACCTTCCTAATGTTTCCACATCCTCTAATATAGTTTCTCATGTTTTAGTGGCCCTCAGTCATAAAATTATTTCCATTGCTACTTCATAACTGTAATTTTGCTACTGTTATGAATCACAATGTAAATATCTGATATGCAGGATATATGATATTTGATTCCTATGAAAGGGTCATTTGACATTCCTAAAGGGGTCATGACCCACAGGTTGAGGACAACTGCTCAAAATATAGTATTGTAGAACTATAACCATTGTATAATTTAAAACTGAGTAATACAGTCTCAATAAAGTTGTTATAAAATATATTCATTAAATTTTTTTTCATTAAGTCATATGTGGTGGTGCATACCTATATAATCCCAACACTCAAGAAACTAAGGCGGGAACAACAGTTTTCAATGCCAGTCTGAGGTACATGATAAGAGCTTATCTCAAAAAATAAACAGGGTTGGGGAAATGCCTCAGTTGGTAGGCAAAATGCTAACTGCACAATATGAGAACCTGAGTTCAACTCCAAGTATCCATGTAAATAGGCAGGTGTAGTAGTGAATGCTCATGATCTCAGTGACGGAGAGGCAAAGGCATGAGATTGCTGGGGTTTGGGGCCAGATACCTTAGCCTATTCAGTGAGAGACCCTATTTCAAAAACCAAGTGGATCGCTCCTAAGAAATGACATCTAAGATTGGTTTCTACCCTCCATACGTATGTGAACACACATGCGAACACACATGCAAGCACGCACGCACGTACGCACGCGCTCACACACAATAAAAATTCCTTGCTATGGATCTAATATAGAAGAATATTGGCTAAAATAAGGTGTTCTTTCACCTATCTTTCAGAATATTCAGCTTTTGTGAAGATACGAAAGTGATAACAGAGAGGGAGGGAGCTATGGAACATACAGAGGAAAAAAAGGAGGGGGGTACGTAGAGTAGCAAACACGGGACTAACAAGATGCCAAAAATAAAACAAATACATTCTAAGATTATTTAGCATGACCTCTATTCTATGTACACCTAGTGATAAATCCTGTATCACTTGAAAATTTTTATTATTACTACGGCGTGTGCGTGTTGTGGAGCACATGTGGAGGAGCATGGAAGACAACTTTTGGGAATCAGTTCTCTTTTTCTACTATAGGTTCCAAGGATCAAATTCAAGTTGTCAGGTTTGCATGGCAAGTGCTTTTGCCCACTGTATCATGTTTTTCTTTTTTTATTTTTCCAGGCAGGGTCTCACTATGTAACTCTAACTGTCCTGGAACTCACTCTGTAAACCAGGCTGGCCTCTACCTCACAGAGATCTGCCTGTCTTTGCCTCCCAAGTGCTGGGATTAAAAGTATCTGCCACTATGCCTGACCAGTATCAGTTTTCTAAACATCTCCTTACACTCATTTTTTAGAGTAATAATACTGTTAAACTCCTAATTATATATACAAGGTTGTCTCATAGATTGCTATGAAAAAATGATTTAAATAAAAGACATTAAATGTACAACTTAAAATACCTGAAAATTAGTTTCTTTCCATCCCGGTTTTTTGGCTAGCATCCTCACTAATGCCTGGCATGGCATTTCAGTTCGCTCCATTAGTTCAACAGCCTATAAATAAAGGAAGACAAGAAAGTTAGAGGGTTACAGTTCCAAGAGAAGGACAGATCCTAAAGTCAAGTATGCGGTTATTTCTGAAAAAGAAAAGGAACCAGAGCTGGGAGGGGGGTTACAGTAGGAGCTTAGTGAGCTTCCAATGTGTTTCAGTTCCTAAGCTAGGTAGAATGGCTGTTGTTATCAATTACTTTTTTTAAATTCACATTTTAGGAATTCACAATTTTTTTCGTTTGCCCAGTGTGTGCTATTAACTACTTATACATATTTTGTCTTATTTGATTTTCCTAAAAACAGTGAAATAAGGTAGACATTTAATATTAAATTTCAAAGATGTACAAGTTCATGTCTAAACTATAGGAGTGCAAGATGTAGGGCTAAAAGGTTCCTGTCTCAAATTTCACATTCCTTTTTCTACATCTCTTTCACAGAATCATAATCACAATATATGCTAAAATGAGCTATCATGTATCATTCCTGTGATGGCTATTCTCGGTTGTCAATTTGACAACATCTAGAATTAACTAAAAGCCATGCAGCTATTTGTGAGGGATTTTGTTCTCTTCTTTCTTTCTTTTTTTTTTTTTTTTTTTTTTTTGAAACAGGGTCTCTCTACATAGCCCTGGCTGTCCTGAAACATACTGTGTAGACCTCAAACTCAAAGAGATCCATCTGCCTCTGCCCTCTGAGTACAGGGATTAAAGGCTTACACCTGGCTTAAATTTTTTGTTTGTTTTTTGAAACAGCGTCTCACTATGTAGTGTGATGGATTTTTCTTAATTAAATCATTTAAAATGGGAAGACTCCCTTTAATCCAGATCTTTTGAGGTGGAAAGCTCCAGCTTTAATATGGGCCACACACTCTGCTGGCAACCTATATAAAGGACATAGAAGATGGAAGCTTTTGTTCTTGGCCTGTTTGCCCTTATTCTCATTGTCATATTCATTCATTTACTAGCATTAGAGTCTATTTCTTCAAGATTCCAGCATATAGTAAAGACCAGCTAAGATATCCAGCCTTGTAGATTGAACGACTACTAGATTCCTGGACTCTGGACTTTCCGTTGGTAGACACTGTTGGACTAGCTGGACCACAGCTGGTAAGCTACTCTAATAAATCCCCCGTGTGCATGCATGCAGTTCTGTTCCCCTGAAGAACCCTGACTATATAATTTCAAAAGTTTGGACAGTTCTTCATACCAATATATATTGTGTTTTCCATCAATAAATCACGATGACAAAGGAGGAAGTACCGAAATAGTCAAAGACTGTCTATTTTAAGTGGCAAGCTCTATTTGCTTATTACATTTAATAACAAATAACTGAAAAGTTCATCTAAGTCTCATGATTTACAGTAAGAACCTAATTTTCTTGAAAAAGTAATGTTTCGAGCTTAGAAAAGTCAGAATGAGAGTGTTGAAAGATACAAAACAACAAAAAAAGTCCAACCTCATCTTCAGTTTACACTATGAAACAATTACTAATTATAAAACATAGCAATTAAGACAAATGCTTAATTTGGCACTATTATTGCTTCCACATAATCTAATTTTACACTCTGCTTCATCCCTGCACGTGTACCTTTTGGAACTCTTCCATACAGGCTAGCCTTTCCTTCCAGTTGCTACTGTCTAGAAGCTGGATACAGGTTGGGGGAAGCACAGCTGAAGCCTTTTCTTCACATACTTCAATCTGTAAGATGGCAACATCATAATGAGAAACTATTTAAGGAAACAAATGGCATGAATATAAAAGTTACCCAGCCAAAACTAAAATGCTCCTACAGGTACACTACAGCATCTGAGTCTTCTTTCATAAAGAAAATTCTGTTCAAGGAAGTATCTATCAGTAGCCAAACGGTATCCATTTACTGTATGTTAAAGAATTCAGCAAAAGGAACCCTCCAGTACCCTCCCAGGTCTGACTGTCTATGGTTCTCATGTGCACTACTCACCGAGAGTTCAGGCTCCACTATTTCTTTAGTCTCCAATCCCTTCTTAGTCTTTGTTCCAGCATTTGCGGAACCTCCTGGTACAGCTGCTTTGCCTTTCTTAGGTGGTCCACCAGCCTAAAAGAAAAATTTAAAACCATAAACCACTTAAAATTTTGTAAAAGTAGTTTTTGTTTATACATTTTTTGACTCTTAAAATTATGTATCTATTTGTTTGTTTGTTTGTTTATTTATTATGTACACAGAAGAGGGCACCAGATCTCATAACAGGTGGTTGTGAGCCACCATGTGGGTGCTGAGAATTGAACTCAGGACCTCTGGAAGAGCAGTCAGTGCTCTTAACCTCTGAGCCATCTCTTCAGCCCAACTCTTCAAAATTTTATTAACATGAGATCACCTCAAAAATGTTTTATTGTCTACAGAATTTACCAAATGTCAAACACAGAGAGACCTAAAGACCATCTATGGACTACCTGGCTGATCTTCAGGTTGCCTATTAAAAAGCTCTAATTCGCCAGGCGGTGGTGGCGCACGCCTTTAATCCCAGCACTCGGGAGGCAGAGGCAGGCGGATCTCTGTGAGTTCGAGGCCAGCCTGGTCTTCAGAATGAGTTCCAGGAAAGGCACAAAGCTACACAGAGAAACCCTGTCTCGAACCCCCCCAACCCCCCCCAAAAACCCCCCAAAACACCTCTAATTCAAAATGATTTAATAAAACACACAAAACAAAAATGATGAACTGGAGCCTGGCTAGAGAGATGACTTGGTGGTTAAAAGCATTTGCATGGATTAGAGTCAGACCCTGTCACAAAATCTATTAACCTTAGTAGTAGGTGCTTTCTTTAATGGTCCTGGTTTAGGTACTGAAACGTCCTTCGTGTCTTTGTCCCCCGCAGCCCCAGACGGAGCAGCCCTTCCTGGTGCAGGCTTGCAGTCCTTCTTTTCAGCTGCAGAACCAGCTTTCTTACCATGAACCAGCTCTACTTTTTCTGAACATTCTTTGATCTAGAGAAAGCAATATGTACATTATTATGCTCAAAAAACTTTGAAACACAACCCTTACATTATTACCTAGAAGTCATTAAGTCACAACTATACAAAATAATTCAGAAGAAAATTGTTTCATTTTCTTGTAATTCTAATTTGTGACATTCTTGGCACTGCATGTGACTTATGTTTTATTTCTTCACAAATTAAAATTGCATAAATACCTATAACAGACCTAATTTTGATGAAAGACATTTGCATTTAGGAAAGTACATTTCTATATTACATCTTCTAAAGATTGGTTACTCAGCTTTGGTTTGGTTATAATGTGAAAGGTGGTTTTTCTACTATTGCCTCATTGTAGCTTATATTAAAATTTAACAAGCACAAGTTTGCAAAGTTTGTTCTGAACTATCATTAGAGAATGAAATAACACTGAGTTGATTATCAGTGTTTTCTTTTTTAGTAATACAGAAAAGACAAAATTGGTAACAAAAAATGCCCAGAGAGCATCCTCCAAAACTGATTTCAAATGCATGCACATATTTGCAACGTAATTTTTTCTTCCTCCAGAAACTGGCAATAAGAGTCAGACATGGTGGCACACAACTTTAATCCCAGCACTCAGGAGGCAGAGCCAGGCAGGTCTCTGTGAGTTCGAGGCCAGGTTGGTCTACAGAGCGAGATCCAGGACAGGCACCAAGACTACACAGAGAAACCCTGTCTCGAAAAAAACAAAAACAAAAAACAACAACAAAAAGTCAGACATGGTGGCACACGCTTTTAATTCCAGTACTTGGGAGGCAGAGGCAAGTGGATCTGTGAGTTTGAGGCCAGCACTGTCTACAGACTGAGTTCCAGAACAGCCAGGGCTAAACAGAGAAACCCTGCCTTGAAATACTTTTGCAAAATAAGAAAAGAAAAAGAAAAAGAAAAAAGAAAGAAAAGCTGGCAACTAAAAAAATTCTTAAAAAAATATATAAGTACTCTGAAATTTTATTTTTTATCTTTTATTAAGTTCATTTTTTTGATGATTCATACATATACAATGCATTCTAATTACTGGCACATTTATCTACCCATAACTCTTTCATCCCTATTACTCACACCACCCTCCATACAATTCCTTTTCCAACATTCATGCATTTTTGTACTGTTCTTTGACCCACTGAGTTTAACCAGGGCCATCTGTGTGACTATGGGTATGGAACTATCCAGCATGGTGGGCTGAACTGAAGATAATGTCTTCTCCTCCTTCAGAATCTATCAGTAGCCAATAGTTCAACAGAGCGGGTAGGTTTGCAAACAGTAACGCAAAGAGACAAGACTTTACTAACCTACCTTGTCAAGTTTGAGTTTGTCAACATCAGCTAAGAATGGGTTTACTGCTTTCTCACCAACCACCTTCAAAGCAGTACCCAGTGCTTCAAATGCAGCATCTCTGACCTCAGGAGCAGAATCATTGATGTGCTACACAGAAGTAAATGATATTTAATACAAAGAACTCTAGTCACCACTAATTTTATCCTCAACAACAGTGGCTGGATAAGAATTTTCCCTTTACAATTTACTGAAGTTATTTGTAGCTTTTCTTTTGCCAATTAACAGTTAATGTTTCACAATTCTTTCTAGGTTGAAGAGCTCTTTTTTTTTTTTTTTTTTTTTTTTTTTTTTTTAAAGATTTATTTATTTATTATGTGTACAGCATGTATGACTGCAGGCCAGAAGAGGGCATCAGATCTCATTACAGATGGCTGTGAGCCACCATGTGGTTGCTGGGAATTGAACTCAGGACCTCTGGAAGAGCAGTCAGTGCTCTTAACCTCTGAGCCATCTCTCCAGCCCCGAAGAGCTCTTTAGTTAATCTATTCACCATGTAAATGTCATTTTTAAATGTAATTTATTTTCTTTGATGTGTATGAGTGTTTTGTCTGCATGTATGTATATGTACCATGTGCATGCTTGGTGCCAACAGAGGTCACAAGAGGGAGTTGGAGTCCTAGAACTAGAGTCACAGATGGTTGTGAACCACCATGTAGGTGCCAAGAACCAAACCTGGATTCTTTACAGGAGCAGTTCTTAACTGCTGAGCCATTTCTCTAGCCCCACACACAATGTGGGTATATATTCATGTGTGTATGATGACAGCACATGTGGAGGTGAGGAGGAGAAGACAACTTCATGGAGTTGGTTCTCCCCCTTTACCTTTAAAGGGGATTTGGGGAGTTCACTCAGGTTGCTTGCATGGCCTCTGAACTATCATCCTGTTAGCCCTTAAATGTTTCCTTTCCTTTTTACCTTCTATCTGAAATGCCCCATTCCCAGTGACCTTCAAACACTTCAGTCTGACACTTATGTTTGGTTAACTTGTTGTCCTTCAAAAGTAGACCAAGATAGTTACAAAAATTTGGGTTCAGAGTGTCTGCTCCTTAAAAGATTACAATCTACATAAAGTCAAGAAGTCATTGTATATAACTAGTAGGAAAAAATGTAGAAACTATCCCCCCAATTACCTTAAGTAGAGCAGCACAAAAGGGCTTTAGTAAACTCTTCGGCAACGTAGAAGCAGTGCAGTGACGGAAACTTCTTGCAATAAAAAGTGACGTCTGCTGCTTGATGGTTGGGTTTTTATTATCCATTACTGCTAAAACATCCTCACTGATGTTCTGTAGTGTGGTCTGTAAAAGAAAATGTCAATGAGCTTTTTTCAACTATAAATAGTCAAATCATTATAGTGACAACATTTATTAAGACAAAACGCTGAGTTTTATGCTGTAACTTACAGTGAGGAAGATTGCATCGATTGCCTCCTGCAGGGCTTGCACCACTTGAGGCTTCTTTTCTTTGAATTTTTCCAAAATTGTTGGTACAACCTGTAAAAGTGAACAGCAAGAAAAATACTCTGACACATATGAATGAAGTATTGTTGGGTCTGGAGAGCTAGTTCAGCAGTTAAGAACAGATGCTGTTCATGCACAGGACCCAGGTTTGGTTCCCCGTACCCACATGATGGCTCACAATCATCCCTAACTCCAGTTCCAGGAGATCCAATGCCCTCTTTTGACCTTCACTGGCACTAGGCACACATGTGGTGTACAAATGTACACATAGGCAAAACACTCATACAATAAAAAAAGATTAGTTTAAAAAAGCAAGAATGGCTGGGCATGATGGTGCAACCCAGCACTCAGGAGGCAGAGGCAGGCGGATCTCTGTGAGTTCAAGGACAATGTCATCTACAAAGTAGTTCCAGGACTGTTACAGAGAGAAACCCTGTCCCAAACAACCAAATATCACCCCGTAACCCCCACCAAAAAAGAATGAAGTACTGACACACACACTATAGTATGGCTGATCAAAACTATCAAAATTAAGCTAGGTGAAAGGAAACCAGTCATGAACAATAATACATTCTATGTTTCAATTTATATGGAATATTCCCCAAAGGAGTTAGGAAGTGTTCTTAACTTCTGAATGAATAGTATATAATTAAAAAAAAAATTAGGCTAAACAGTAAGTTAAATAGAACCAGTAACAAGTTGAACTAAAGTAATCACTCAACCATCCCTTAGCAAATTAGTATCAATTTTAAAAGTAGTTTTTTGCCAGGTGGCAGAAATACCAGCACTCTGGAAGCAGAGACAGGTGGAACTCTGAACTCAAGGTCACCCTGGTTTACACAGCCAGTTTCAGGACAGCTAGCAATATACAAACAAAACATGTGCTGAATCCTCTCCACTCCCCAAAGCAGTTTTCTATCTTGAAACTACTTTTGTATAAAACATCCTAATAACTAACACAAAACTTATCAAAAGCACACCCATATCTCAGCCGAGTGTTGTAGTACGTGCTTTTAATCACTCAGAGGAAGCAGTTAACAATAAAACTGACAAATACTGATTTTTCAGAATGATAACTCATTCTATATAATTCAGACCAAATTTAGAGGCAACCATTACCTGCCATAGTTAAGGAAAACATCTCAATTTATTAGCTCTATTAGTAACTTGATTGCTACCTCACTTATACAAGAAAATATATTGACAAATGTGTTCTGATTTCCTTAGAATAAGTTAAGCTGAGACATCATGTACGTAGTATAACCTATATAAAATATTTCAAGTGTATCATTATTTTCTAAATAGGAAAAAACTATGAAACACATTTCCCGTGTTATCTTCACTTATAGTTTGACTTTGCTTTTCCTACTCCCATTTTCATTCCTATACAGGTTATTAAAAACTTGTTCCCCCTTGGGTCAGAGTGGTTGGAAAGATAACCCAGGATCTTATGTATGCTAAGATGTTCCACTAGTGAGTTATAATGCACAATCCTACAGCTTTTACAATTTTATTTTAACTTGAAGTATTAATTAATAAGATAATAAGCAAACAAATCAAATAAGTACTTTAGGCCAAGTGTATGATTTTTTTTTCATTCAATAATTATATTTATGATATTCATTAATAACATTAATTGTATTGACTTATTACATTCATGATACTATGTCCTGATGCTACGGTCCATTTGTGGGGCTTTTCCATCACATAAAACAGAGATTCTGTACTTAGGAAATCATTGCTCTATATTCCTTTCTTCTCTGTCTTGAGATAATGACTAATCTTTCTGTCTCTATGAATTTGTACATTCTATATATTTCATGCAATACAATTCTATAGTATTTGCCCTTTTTTTAAAATGTAAAAACATTTGATGTACAACTGAAGGAAAAATAATACTCAGATAGCCTGAACATTAAGACAGGTTGTAATTTAAAAGTCCAGGGTTATTTTAACAGTAAAATATTTTCTCTGAGTCGGGCGGTGGTGGTGGTGGTGCATGCCTTTAATCCCAGCACTCGGGAGGCAGAGGCAGGCAAACCTCTGTGAGTTTGAGGCCAGCCTGGGCTACAGAGTGAGTTTCAGGAAAGGCACAAAGGTACACAGAGAAACTCTGTCTCAAAAAAACAAAAAAAAAAAAAAATTTTTTTCTCTGTAGAAAATAGTAAAAATGATAACATTTCCCAATAAGCCGTTTTAAGCCAAATAATAGCTGAATTATACATATAAATATTGATTAGATTCTGGGATACAGAAGAAACCTATCTTCATCAGTTCAGAGAGTTATGTTTTACTTAAGTTGTATAAGTGAGATTCCTATTCATCTTTCCCTTCACTGTTTGATTTATGGCAGACATTTTTTCTATAGGCTAATCCATAATCTAAAAAGTAGCCCTCCTATACACAAATGATAAAAGGGCTGAGAAAGAAATCAGAGAAACATCACCCTTTACAATAGCTACAAATAATATAAAATACCTTGGGGTAACACTAACTAAACAAGTGAAGGACCTGTATGACAAGAACTTTAAGTCTCTGAAGAAAGAAATTGAAGAAGATATCAGAAAATTGAAAGATCTCCCATGCTCATGGTTTAGGTAGGATTAACATAGTAAAAATGGCAATCTTACCAAAATCAATCTACAGATTCAATGCAATCCCCATCAAAATCCCCAACACAACTCTTCACAGACTTGGAAAGAACAATACTCAAGTTCATATGGACAAACAAAAACCCTCAAGCTCTTCTATAGAGCTACAGTAATAAAAACAGCTTGGTACTGGCATAAAAATCAACATAGGACCAATGGAATCAAACTGAAGACCTTGACATTAATCCACACACACACATATGAACAATTGATTTTTAACAAAGAAGCCAAAACTATACAATGGAAGAAAGAAAGTATCTTCAACAAATGGTGCTAGCATAACTGGATGTCAACATGTAAAAGATTACAAATAGATCCATATCTGTCACCATGCACAAAACTCAAATCCAAGTGGATCAAAGACCTCAACATAAATCCAGTTACACTGAACTTGATAGAAGAGAAAGTAGGAAGTAAGTACTCTTGAATGCATGGGCACAGGAGATCACTTCCTAAATATAACACCAGTAGCACAGACACTGAGAGCAACAGTTAATAAATGGGACCTCTTGAAACTGAGAAGCTTTTGTAGGGCAAAAGACACGGTCAATAAGAAAAAGAGACAGCCTACAGAATGGGAAAAGATCTTCACCAACCCCACATCTGACAGAGGACTGATCTCCAAAGTATATAAAGAACTCAAGAAACTAGACATCAAAATACTGAACAATCCAATTAAAAAATGGGTTATAGAGCTAAACAGAGAATTCTCAAAAGAAGAATCTCAAATGGCTGAAAGATGTTTAAGGAAATGCTCAACATCTTTAGTCATCAGAGAAATGCAAATCAAAACGACTCTGAGATACCACCTTACACCTGTCAGAATGGCTAGGATCAAAAACACTGAAGACAGCTTATGTTGGAGAGGATGTGGAGCAAGGGGAACACTCCTCCACTGTTGGTGGGAGTGCAAACTTGTACAAGCACTGTAAAAATCAGTATGGCAGTTTCTCAGAAAATTGGGAATTGATCTACCTCAAGACCCAGCCATATCACTCTTGGGCATATACCCAAGGAATGCTCAATCATACCACAAAGATATATGCTCAACTATGTTCAGAGCAGCATTATTTGTAATAGCCAGAACCTGGAAACAACCTAGATGCCCGTCAACTAAAGAATGGATTAAGAAAATGTGGAGTACTACTCAGCAGAGAAAAACGACGACATCATGAAATTTGTAGGAAAATAGATGGAACTAGAAAATATCATCCTGAGTGAGGTAACCCAGACTCAGAAGAACAAACATGGTATGAACTCACTCATAAGTGGATACTAGATGTAAAGCAAAGGACAATCAGACTGCAACCCACAGATCCAGGGAGGCTACTGGGGGCTGGGGCGGGGAGGGGGGGGGGACATGGAAGACTGTGGTTTATAATAAGTTTTGGTTTTACCCAATCACTGGGCAAGCTGTAGTGAAACATTTTTCTATTAGGTTAAGAATTTGTACTGTATCAAGTTGATCAAAGAAAATGCTGGCCGTACTTTCAGAAGAGTAAGTGTCTGATTTCTACATGAGCCTTATAAAATTTTTTTTTTTTAATTTTTTTCAAGACAGGGTTTCTCTGTGTAGTTTTGGTGCCTGTCCTGGATCTCTCTCTGTAGACCAGGCTGGCCTTGACCTTACAGAGATCCACCTGGCTCTGCTTCCCAATTGCTGGGATTAAAGGTGTGCGACACCACTGCTCGGCGAGCCTTATAAAATTTGTGGGGAGCTAGACTGAATATATATGAAACACACTGAGAAGCTTACCTTGCCCAATATATAAAGAGTGTTGTTTTAAAATATAAAACAACCTAGCCTATAATTTCTGATAATTTTACAGATTTATATCTAAAAAGAATGTTACTTACATGTCCTGCATATTGTCCGAATTTTTTCCTTAGCCCAACAGCCAGGCCAGTAAGACATTTTGCTGCCAAAGCTACCAACATGACATTGGTGTCCTTTCCAACAACCTGTAAGATAAAATGAAAGAAAATAGTCATAACCATGTTGAAAGGAGTACTGGAAATGAAATGTATCTTCAAAAGAATTCTTGAAAGCTATTGTCAACAGATAATCAGTTTTATTTCTTAGAAAAGAGGAAAACCTTAATCCTCCTTGATAATAATGAATTTATATGTGTCTACTATGTGGTAATTTTTTTGTTTCGTTTCTTTTTTCTTTTTTGAAGAGAAGGGAAAAGGAAGAGAAGGAAAGAAAAGAAGGGAGGAGAGGGGAGGGGAGGAGAGGAGAGGAGAAAAAAAGAGAGATAGACACACTGACTGGGGATATAGCTCAGAGGTAAAGTGCTTTCCTAGCATATGCTGAGGTCCTGGTATTAAACAACAGCATCACAAAACAAATTTCAAATCTCTGACACTCCAGTAATGCCATCTGGCTGTCTGTACTGCACATTGCAGCAGAGAAGGTAGAAGTTTACTGCTATTACTTTGGAAGAGGAAAACCAAACAAACGTTTCTGAAAGAAATGAGGTAATAGCTCTGTAATATTTATAACCAAGGAAGCACAAATAGAAAATGCTGTAGGCACTATCAAGTCTATGAGGACTCTAAATTGCAAATCCTATTGTAACCATTCCTGTAATGGAGTTTCTAGCCTTGCAGCAACCATTTAGTCACATAAGTGACTGAGTTTTTCTTTCATTTCTCCTAGAAGACTCTCCTATAGCAGTTTATATTACTGCCTTCCTACAACCCTAAAACCCAACACTTAACTAAATTCATGGGTATGCATCAGTTCAGCAAAACAGTAATGACTGGGCTCCTTCCTGGTAAGAGTTTACCATAATAAATTGTCTATCTCAGTTGGTGTTAAAATGCTGTTTTACTTTTTTTTTCTTTTTCTTTCTTTCTTTCTTTTTTTCTTTTTGAGACAGGGTTTCTGTGTAGCTTTGCACCTTTCCCGGAACTCACAGAGATCCACCTGGCTCTGCCTCCCTAGTGCTGGGATTAAAGGCGTGTGCCACCACCGCCTGGTAATGCTGTTTTACTTTAAAGTGCCCACAAATCCTTGTTTTGTTTTCCCCCTTTTTCCCAGTAGAAGCAACTGCTTTGAATTTTATCTAGTTCCTTAGTTCCATAAACAAGAATGCTTCACTTTTGAGTCTCTGTATTAAACAATCTCTAATATACAAAACACGTATCATACTAATAGTTGGCAATTACATTCCCTAAGAAGTGAAAAATTAAAATATTAACATTTATTAAAAATAAATTCAGTGCCACAATTTTGGAAATGCTATGTAATGCTTTATAAATTTAATTTTTTTAATCAGAATTGAATAAAATAGGTATTACTAGCTTAATTTTGGAAATTTCAAAAATGAAACAGAGATTAACTTGCTCCAGGTCACCAGCTAGCAAAAAATTGGGGATTTAAATCTACAGACCTCACAGCCTTTGATATCATTATTTTTGTTCTACCTCTAAACCAATATTATATGGCAACACCATTTTCTTTTTCTTTTTTTTTTTTTTTTGAGACAGGGTTTCTCTGTGTAGTTCCAGCTGTCCTAGAACCAGGCTGGCCTCGAACTCACAAAGATCCGCCAGCCTCTGCCTCCCAAGTCCTAGGATTAAAGGTATGCCCACTACCACCCAGCTCCATTTTCTTTATAAGAGATGGAAGCACAGGCTGGGTGGAAGTGGCACATGTCTTTAATCCTAGTATATGAACGCTTTCCCTACCTCTATGTGTACGCATCATGTACATTCCTAGTGCCTGAGGAAGTCGGAGGAGGACTTTGGATCCCCTCGGACTGGAATTACAGACAGTTGTGAGTCACCGTGTGGTTGCTGGGAACTGAACTCAGGTGGGTCCTCTGTAAGACCCAGCTCTGTAAGAGCAACATGTGCTCTTAACTGCTGAGCTCTCTCTCTAATCTGATATTCATGACCTTAATGGAACATAGTGAAAATCCTTGAGCTGGACATGGCACACGCCTGTAATTCCAGGATTCAAGAGTGCTGAATGAGCTGGGCAGTGGTGGCACACACCTTTGATCCTAGCACTCGGGAGGCAGAGGCAGGAGGATCTCTGTGAGTTCCAGGCCAGTCTGGTCTATAGAGTCAGTTCCAGGACAGCCGGTGCTGTACAATGAAACCCTGTCTCTAAAAAGCAAGCAAGCAAGCAAGCAAGCAAGCAAACAAACGAAAGAGTACTGAAAGAGCTAGCTTAGTGGTCAAGAGCATTTGTTGCAGAGGATCCAGATGGTGGTTCAGTTCCTAGCACTCACATGGTGGTTCACAAACATACATAACTCCAGTTTTAGAGGCTCTAACACCCTCTTCTAACTTCCAAAGGCACTAGGCAAGTAACTTATGCACATATATATATAATATATATATTATACATATATATGGCAAAACAGTCATATACATAAAACAAATCTAAAAACAAGGAGGGAGGGAGGGAGGGAGAGCACGAGCGAGCTCATTGTGTTCAAAGCCAGGCCAGCCCACAAGAATGGGTTGCATAGTGAGACTCTGTCTGAAAAAAAAACTGAGTATTTATTTCAAGTGGAAAATGGAAGTGGAGATGGTAAAGAAAGAACTGTGGGGTTTTTGTTGTTGTTGTTTTGTTTTTGTTTTTCCTTTTTGAAGTATATATGGAGGACCTTTACTTGACAGATGAGGAAAACTCAAGTGATTAGTCTCAGTGGCTTTTGTACTAGAACAGGAAAAGATTAGCTCAAAACTCCAATTTAATGTATTTTTTTTTAATTCTGTAATTAAAAGTGCGGGCCAGGTGTGCCTGCAATCCGAGCTACTCAAGAGGTTGAGGTTGGAGGATAACATGAGTCTAAGAATTCTAGACCAGCCTTGGCAACATATCTCATGATCATGGCAAAACCATGATCTCAAAAAAAGTGTTATTGCTTCTCTTATTATCTAGACCTACAATGTTACAATGCTATGTTCTTGTAAGTACTTATCCTAGTCTTATTTATTTCGGAGACAGGATCTCACTATGTGAGTTACCCTAGAACTCACTATGTAGACTAGGCTAGTCTTAAACTCACAGAAATCTACCTGCCTCACCATGCCTAGCCAATTACTATCTATCTTTAACTAGTAATGTAAGCCACTATTCAATAGTAGTTGAAAAAAATAGGCTGCTAAAAAAGAAGAAAAATCAATGAATGAAACTAACCAGAAAATGTGTCAAAAAATAGTAAGACCAGGCTTGGTGGTATGGTTTTAATCCCAGCACTAGGGAGAAAGAGGCAGAGGGAGATAGATGTCTCTGAGTTCTAGGCCAGTCTAGTCTACAGAGTGAGACCTTGTCTCAGACACACAGAGATGAGAAGGGATGGGATTGGGGGCCTAACCAGATGTGGTTGCCAGATATAATAAGATAAAAGGTAGATTATTGAATCTACTCTGAAAAAAAAGAGGGGGGGGAAGAATATGGATATGATAAGATAAAAAGGTAGATTATTGAATCTACTTAAAAAGCAACTACTAGTTTTAAATATTTTATATTGATATGGATCTTTGTATATTGATACAAAGTTGAGATAATTTTTGTTAGAACATTCTATACATACATTTCTAATCTTGTTCAAGATATTGTACCTACACATCTCATTTAACAATGTAATGCAAATGGCTAGTCCTTGGAAGTTATAAAGTTATTACAAACTATTTAGGATAATAAAGAAATGCAAGTTGCTAGTTAGTCATTACAATCAAACCTGTAGTCATGTTAGGTATGTTTTCAAGGTCAAACACATATATTTTAGTTAGGTCATCTTCTAACACTTCAGAGATCTACAGAATATGGCATTTAAGATGTTTTAATAACATAGGTTCTTTGTTTGTTTTTTTTTAAATGACAATGAGGCATGTCTGCTTCTGGCAGCACCAATCTACTTCAGAGAAGATGATGGGCATCGAAGAAACTCGTTATAGAGTTTACTTTCTTTGTGGCAAAAGATAGCCACAGGGCAAGAAAATGTCCTTGCCTCGACTGCTGACAGAATGTTGTCCAAATGGACAGGCAGGACACATAAGAAAGGAATGCTAAACCTTGCCAAGACAAGGTAGGACAGCCCTTTAAAATATCCTGCTTCACAGAAAAGTCTGTCAGATATGCTAGGCCTGCAGGCCGAAGATAAATGCCCTAACATTGGAAAGGAATCCCCGGTGACTGTCCAGGCAGACAGCTGTTTCTGTCATTTCTCACATTTTTTGGAAGTTGTTTGCCTGCACTTCCCATTTTCTTAGGTAATATTATATCCTTCTTGGGTCTCTGAGGGAGTTGAAGACTAGTTATAGTTTTCCTTGTTAACAAATTCAGAAAAGAATCTCACTAAAAAGGTGTAAAATGTTTAAGTTTGAAAGACATCAAAAGATAGTTTTCAGCTGGTAACACAAGTTAGTATAGAAAGTGAATTAGGTATAACACTTTAAACTCACCAAAATAGGATAAATAATGGAGTATTTTCTCTGAATCTGGCATATGTTAATGGACTGAACATTGTTAATGTAATTCTTGGCTGTATATATTATATATAGTTATTGTACTTATTGTATATAGTTTTCTTTATATTAGTTATAACCTTCTTTCATTATTTTAGACAAAAAAGGAGAAATGTCATATTTTGAATAAATACAACTTGCCTCAAGATCAGAGGACAGAACCAGTCACAGAGTTAGCCACAGAGGTCAGGAAGTGGTGGCACACACCTTTAACCCCAGTACTAGGAAGGTTGAGACAGGAAGTGATATGGCTGGGCAGAGAAAGGAATATAAGGCAGGAAGAAATAGGACCTCTTGCAGACGCTCTTTCAGGCTGAGGATTTGGTGAGGTAAGATTTGGTGGCTGTGGCTTGCTTTGCTTCTCTGATCTTTCAGCTTTCACCCGGATATCTGGCTCCGGGTTTTTATTAAGACCAATTAGGATTTGTGCAACACATGTCTACAACTCCAATACTTAGATGAAGGTAGAATCAGAAGTTCTAGGAGCTCTAGGTTATACTCCACTACATAGTAAGTTGGAAGCCAGAATGTATGGCATGTGATAAAGCAAAACAAACAAATAAACAAACCAAACACTACAAAAGATCCCCAACAAAATCAGGAGCATATATAAAAATCTGGAGATTATATAATAAAATACTATAAATCTAAATCTTAATCTGAAGGTTGAAAAATATATGTTCATAACTAGACATAGTGGCTCAGACAGACAATCTTAACATATTTTTAGGGCCAGGTGGTGGTGGCACATGCCTTTAATCCCAGCAATTGAGAAGCAGGGTCAGGCGGATCTCGGTGAGTTCAGAGCCTGCCTGGTCTATGGAGCGAGATCCAGGACAGGCACCAAAACTACACAGAGAAACTCTGTCTTGAAAAAATATGTATGTGTGTGTGTGTGTGTGTATTAAATTTTAGTACTCAGGAGGCTAAGGCAAGAGGATCACCATGAATGTGAAGCCAGTCTGGACTACATGATCAGTTCCAGTGTAGCTTGGGCTACAGAGACACCTTATTTTAAAAAACAGTTTGTGTATGTGGGGGTGGGGTGGCGGGGGGGGGGGGGGGGGGGGGGGGTGGGTGACCGACCTTGTTCTCAGAAATACCATAAGGAATTTCAAAATAAACAATTCTTCCCATTTATATGAAAGAAAAAGGGAAATGTAGTAGGATTACTTGATTTAGGAAGGATAAAGAAAAGGAATTATCAAGGGAGGGAAGAGGAATAAGTGTACATCTGACTCTTCTATTTTACCACTCCTCTATTTTTTGCTTTGTCATTGTGAAGTTAACATAATATGCATTCAAATTTGTCTATTTGTAGGTGCACATAAAATCAACTATAAATATTTAAATGTCATAAATATTTTAACAGCAACTTTATTTTCATTTATTTGCAGCCTTTGACTACTCTCTCTATTCCCTTCATCTGAAGAAGGAAAGGGTTTTGTTTTTGTCTCAAAAAAGCCATGTAGCTCTGGCTGTCCTGGAACTCACTATGTATAGATCAGGCTGGCCTCAAACTCACAGAGATCTGCCTGCCTCTGCCTCCCAAGTGCTGAGATTAAAGGTGTGTGCACCACACCCCGCAAGGAAAGTAGTTTTTACTGCTACCTAGGCCTCTCACAAATTTTTCCATGTCTACTCAAATCCAAACTCACGGGATGGGGCTGTAGCTCAGTGGTACAGCATACTCAACAAGAGTCAGAGTTTGATGCCCAAAAATACCAAAAGGAAAGAGAGAGAGAAACATTCAATCTCATTTTCCTTTCTCAGTGCTGTCTACCTCTCTTTCCCATTCTTTCTTCCTAGGATTTAGGTCTGCTGAACTGCTCTTTTCACCATAGGCAATTTCCTTTTAATTAATCTGAGTTGGTGGCTCTTCAAGATAGGAATCTGATAGCTGGGTACTGTGGTTTAAGCCTTTAATCCCACCACTGTCGAGGCAGACAGGCAGGTGGATCTATGTTGAGTTCAGTCCAGCCTGGTCAACATAACAAGCTCCAGGACAGTCAAGATTACATAGTGAGACCCTGTCTCCTGAACAAGCACTAACAAAAATCAATCAATTAATGAGATGTTTTCACGAGGAATAAAAAAACAGGTGATACATCAAACAGTAGGTGAAAATTTAACAAGGAGTTCCCCACATTTTGCTTGGCATTCTGATACACTATAATTTGGTATTATTCATTACATAACAAAATATTTCATACTTAGTATTTGCATAATTAAATATATCTTAAACAGCTCACCTTATAAAATTATAGAACTATAAAACTTGGCTCTATATCAGCAAGATCCTATTTTCTTTGCTATTTAATAGAAGCTAACAACGCCATATTAAATTCAAAGTGTTAAGATAAAACCTGTTTCTTTCTTTTTTTTTTTTTTTGGTTTTTCGAGACAGGATTTCTCTGTGTAGCTTTGCGCCTTTCCTGGAGCTCACTTGATAGCCCAGGCTGGCCTCGAACTCACAGAGATCCACCTGGCTCTGCCTCCCGAGTGCTGGGATTAAAGGCGTGCGCCACCAACACCCGGCGATAAAACCTATTTCTGTAACACAGGACAGTAAGATTTTTTTTTTTTTTGGTTTTTCGAGACAGGGTTTCTCTGTGTAGCTTTGCACCATTCCTGGAACTAACTTGGTAGCCCAGGCTGGCCTCGAACTCACAGAGATCCGCCTGCCTCTGCCTCCCGAGTGCTGGGATTAAAGGCATGCGCCACCACCGCCCGGCGACAGTAAGATTTTTAAATTCTTAAAAAAATATATAGAAGTCTGTGACTGAAATACTATTACTAATGCTTCTTAAATGGCAATAGTTTTGTGATTTAAAAAACAAAACAAAACAAAACCCCACTGAATTACTAATGGAGAATTTCAGGGGCCTGTTTGTTAAGACACCAGTGCTGAAGCTCCTTGCATTACCTTCTTTAAGGCTTTGACTAAATCTGCATAATCGCCTGCTTCCAGTTTGGGTTTTTTCACTAGTACTTCTACAGCCTCCAGGGCTTCTTTTCTCTCTTGCCACTTTTTTGCTTCCTGAAAAGAGAATATAAATCATTGTAGAACATAAAAAAGA
>CABHPQ010143289.1:1368-12977 GCA_902168405.1 Peromyscus aztecus | reverse complement strand
GTGTGTGTGTGTGTGTGTGTGTGTGTGTGTGTGTGTGTGTGTGTGTGTGTGTTTTCAAGAACATCAGTGCTAAGGAAAACTATAGATTCACATAAAGACTTTTTCTATAAATGAATCTACTGTATGTTTAAGATTGTGAGTCATGATAAAATTTAATTTTATTATGCCATAAAAAGATATATGCTTTCTTCTGGTATCACTTCTTCCAGCCTGAATAACTTTCTTTAGCATTTCTTTTATGGAAGATTTGTAGAGCATTTTTTCCTAATTATGTTTATCAAAGAGTGTCTTTGTTTCCTTTCCCCATCTCCCTTAAAGCTATTTCCAAGATCTTTTGTCTTTCATTTTTAGCATTTCAACTACAAAATACTCAGTACAATTTTCTTTGAATTATGTCATTTAGAGTTTACCTTGTTTCTTAAATCCATAAATTTATATCTTCTACAAACTACTTCTATGAGAGGGATTTTTAGAAACTGTACATACTCATTCCTCTTATGAAGTAAATGGGTGGCTAATGAACTGATACCTACTTGCTTGTGCATCCTATAGATATCAGCAAATAGTCGCTACTATTGACAGATTTTCAGAGTCTTCAGATTTGCTCCTACTGGAGCCAATAGGTAATTGGACATGACAAATGAGTTGCAACTAATTGACACTCATCACAGAGGCATCAAAAAACCTCTCACATAATGAGACAGTGAACCTGCAGCTATGGATGTGGACAATATAGTATTGGTTCTGAGGGGTAATCCTTTGTGTGAACTGGATCTTGGTGCTATGCATTCCTGTGTATAGGAACTAACATACAAAACTAGGGCCTATTGCCAGAGTTAAAAATATTACTGAAGATGTTGTTCATCAAGTTCTGGGGTCTCTTTAGTCCAGCATACACAAAACTTGGACTCTGGTTTCAGAACTTTTTAACATTAGTTGATTCCCCTCTCTAGGAATTTGACTCTTGTGCTGAAGGGCAGATTCTAGCTCCCATGTATGCAGAGTGTATAAGTGGTTGGAAAGTGTGTTTTATATTGAGTATGCCAAATTACATCTTACAAGTTTTTCTTTTTGTTTATATCTTATCTAATTTTACCTCTCTCCTCCTTATTGAGGTTTTATAATTTGTGAGTTGACACAGTCTACCAACAACACTATTAGAAAAAGCAAAGTGTGTCAATAAATAAACTGTAGCCTATCTTTGATAAAAGCACTAGGATAGCTAGCCTGAAAGTATTGATTCTTCTAAAAAAATGTATAGTTTTAGTGAAATTCTAATAGAAATCCCATTTTGGAATAATCAACACAATTGCAAATTAAGTTTTTTGACAAAATGATGAGAACACATTCTATTTTCCATTTCCTTCCTTTAGTTTTTCTCTCTAAATTCCCTTTATGGTATCACACGTGCAAGACGAGCATCCCAGCACAGCCCTTGTCCTTGCATTTTAAAATCTGTCTGCACTAACTGTACAAAACATGGATTTCATATAGCATTTCCATGCACGTATATAGTGCACTTTGACCTCCCTCATCATTTGTTGCTCCCCCTCCACCTTTTTCTTATCATCTCCTTCATCCCAAACACCTAAGCAGTCTCCTTTGGCAACGTGTCAGTGGAATCTTGCATTAAAGTGACCATTCTGAACAGGAATCTAGCATCTTGCTATTTCGTAGTTTTTGCCTTTGCTTTTCTATTTTTTTTGTTTCTTCTTTCTCTTAATTCTCAAATGAAGATTTTATTAGAGAATTCTTATGATTCAATTTTTTCTTCTGAATTAACATTGCATCTTTTAACCTTTTAAAATATAATCTGAAGATTTTGTGATATGTTTTAAAATATTCCAAATCCATATTCAACTATACAGAATATAGATTAGTCCTAGTTAGCTTTTCTTTTCAATTTTACTAATCATTTTATCATCATTATTATGTTGTGTGTATTTGTGTATACATAGGAACACATTCCTTTTTAAGGGTGCATACTAAAGTGTGTGTGCATACCTTCCATAGCACATGTCTGAAGTCAGAGGAAATCTTTATGGAGTTGATCCTCCCCTTCCATTTCTATATGAGTTCTACAGATTGAACTCAGTTTACCAGGCCTGTATAGATAGTATTTTAACCTATGAGCCATCTTGCTAGCCTTGGCCTTCCTTAATTTGTAATTTCCAAAATCCCTCTTGCATATACCATGATAATCTTTGAGACAGAGAGAGAGAGAGAGGAGAGAGAAAATTAATCAGAATGATATGTGATGCAGTATCAAATACTCTACAAAACTGCTCATTGAATTAGTGACAATAGTGACTATTCAATTTGAAAATAGTGAAAATAATTGAAGAAAATTATACCATATTAAAATTCTCATTTTTATAAGCGGCTACAATCAATGAAAATATTAGCTCAGTTTTATCTAATAAATCATTGTGTAAAGAATCAAAATTATCCTGTATATGTAGAGATTATTCCTAATTGAGTCCCATTTATTTTTGTATTGCAACATTCATGACAATAGCAGATCATAATCACCAGAACATATTCATCATTCAAATATTTGTTTTAGGTAAAGAATAAATTATTTCTCATCTACAATATAATCAACACAACAAACACAAGAATAAGCCCAATTTAAATGGTTACATTGTGAAATGTTCCAGTTACATTAGAAGAGAATTTATTATTATTTTTAAAAACAGAATGTTAACCTAGACATCCTGCACCCCATGTTTATACAAATAACAGTGTACAAAGATGGTCTGTTATTAAAGTGGTGTGAAGTCAGAAATAGACTGTCTACCAATAGGAAATGGGCACTATATATACATAGTAATTAGGATAGAATAACAGCATATTCACATGAAAATGAATATAAGGAATCAATGAATTGCATATATCAAAGGAAGTTTATACCCCAAATACTTTTTTAATGTAGACATATATATAACTCATAATGTGACCACTACACAATGGGAAGCATCTTCAGAGAAGACTTCCAAAGAGATAACACAACAAAAAAGGCTTAAGAACAGAACGGAAGGGGAGAAATGTTTGACATTCAAATAAAATTTTATTTTGGTGTTCATTTAAATGTGATGAATTACTAAAGAGAGAAAAACTTGTATTGTGATATATACATGTGCACATATAACATAACACTCTACATATGCAAGGTTTAAGACAATAATGGCTTGATTTTGTATTAATACTGCACATTCCTGACTGGTTGACAAAGGTATTTGTTTATTTAACATGTTCAGAGATTTAGGTTGGTAGGCCAGCTACTCTCTCAAATGCTAGAGAGTTTTGCACTGGGGATTAGTGTTTGACCTGGAAGTTATATGTGTAAATTCCAGCCCCAGCTAAAGTGTTGGGAACAGTCACATAGCACCATTCACTGGCAAGCGGATTGGGAACTGGAACCTGTCACAGCACAGGAACATGAAAGTCAGAAGCACTGAGGGAACAAAACTGATTCACTACACAAGGAAGCAAGGTTGTGTGCTAACTCTGCATTGATCATTTAGAAATGGAGTGAGACAGGGGAACAGTCACTTTTCAAAACCAGACAGTAGGTGCAACACATAGCTCAATATGACAATTAGGTCTGTTTTCCATGAGAAAACTGAACATGATGACTATTCCTGGCTGTCGTTTTGACTGATCTGAAATCACACTACATGCAAGCCTTTGGGCATTCTATTGAGGGAGTTCTTACTAGGATTATTTAAAGTTGGAAGCTGTACTCCAAACATAGGCATCACCTTCTAGTGGCAGCCTAGACAAAAGAACAACAAAAGTGGAAATGTCAGCATTTTGCCTGCCTGCCTCACTCTGGCTGAAAAGTCTATCTGCTCTGTTGCTGTGGCTTTCCTTCGCTGTTACTTGAACTATCTGGTTTGGGCTTTCAGTGTGGACTAAAGACCAGTAGCTCTCCAGGGGTCTTCTAGGCCTCTGGCACTAGATTAGGATTGCTGAGACACGTAGCCTCGTGGACTCGGTTAACTATTGGATCGTCAGCCATTTTTGGACAAACTGACCTGTGTTCCAATCTATTCATTCTATATATACTGATTCTTTAGAGAATGCTTACCAGTGTATTAAGAAATGGATCAATGTAAATTATGAAATATTTTTTTTGGTTAGGTACAAAGCTTTCCCCTTTGCCCCCAACTCATCTGTGTTTCTATGAGTGAACTTATGCTATGCAAATGTCACTCTCCTAAAGGTAATGCATAATTTAACACATATTTCAATCACTATTGGGTAAGGCAGTGGTCCTTCTGATTCCAACCAATATAAAATAGCAGAGAACATATTTACCTTTCTACCTAAAACAGTTGAAAAAATAGTACACAATAGAATGAAGAGTAACTTTAAAAATTGTAGAGATCAGGTTGAGAAGGACAATAGTCTCTGATCTGAAGAAGGAATACAAGGGAATCCTATGACTAAGCGACCCATGGACATCAGCAGGTTGTGGCGTGGTGGAGGAACGTTTATGTGTAGAGCTCAGGGGTCTCATTAATTAATGGGGAAATCATTCGGACTCTGCAGCGACCAACGCAACCGGTGTGTGGCAAAGGACTGTAGAGGAAAAACTGGCACATACTGGAGAGGGGGGAGATGCAGGGAGGAGGAAAGGGAGTAACAAGGGGAGGGGGAGTCCTTTCCTTCATCACTCCCTCTTCTCTCCCTTCTCTCCTTCCTTCTGTCTTCCTCCTTCATTTTCTTCAAGATTACTGGGATGTGGTTGCTTCCAAGCTCTCTTCTCAAGGACAGAAAAGAGCCATCCAAATAGGTTAGAAGGAACAATGCCTACAAACAGCATGTGGCAACATGTGGTGCCTTTCTCTGTCCTCTAGACTTGAGAAGTTACGATTCATAAGATACTGAGTGGAACACTTAGAAAAACCTTGTCTTAAGGGTGAGGAATGATTAACCCTAGATGGGCTCAGATTCTAACTAGCAAGTCTTAAATGTAAGGTTTAATGTAATCAAACTATTCCAGATAACCCTATCACGGAACCAAGGTCAAGTACAGAAATAGAAATACATTCAACACCCAATAAGTATAAATGTATAATTTGGGAACATTTTTATTAATCAACTTCATATTGCTATAATAAAACAACTAGGTAAATTAACTTTTGTAAAGAGAAAATTTTATTTAACTCAGTTTGGAGTTTCACATCCAAGCCTGGGCAGCCTGTTGATCCGACCTCTGGTGAGTATGGTTGATGGTAGTATTGGAAATGCCAGTCAGAGCAAGTGGTCATATCACAAATCAGGAAGCAGAGAGGGAGAACATGACAATGGGGTCCTCTGTGTCTATGTGAGGGAAAATTCCCAATAACCCAAGGGCTTCCCATTAGGGCTATCCTCTAAATCGCTTACTGCTTCTTCTAATAGTACCACCCTGGGGCACAGCCTTGACATATGGATCATTATGGGTCACTCATTCCAGTCATCAATATACCCAAGTAAACATTGCCAGGAATACCAATGAATGGAAAAACACAATCCATAACGGGGGGAGGGGGGCATTAATTGAAAGTAAACAAAAACTGACACAGAGTCAGAGTCAGATAAAGCACACGGGGATATTAGCACAACTACTTTAACTTTGTTCTGTATGTCCAGGAAGATACACAAAACACAGGACATATCAAACAGTAACACAGACTACAGATACTCAGGTGCTGAAAGATGAAAACTATAATGCCCAAGGTGAAAACTACTCATGTCAAATCATATGTGATAAAAGAAAGCTTAGCAAATTTGAAGAACCAGGAAAGGAAACTATCTGAGATACAGAAGTATTTAAAGTAGAAATACTCAAAATGTCTGAGTTGTACAACTACAAATGACCTTAATGCATATACACCTGGAATATCTAAAGTCAAGCCAAAAGAAGGGAGGATAGAAAACATACATGGAGAAAAGAATGGTCATTTGCCAGCATATCTGATTAACATCATAATCCGATTGGTCCAACTGGCTTAAGAGATTTCTCAGGCATAGCGTGATTCATCTGCAACAATGCAAGTCTGGTGAACCAATGGCTGAGGGGCCCCCAACTGGATCAGGCCCTCTGAATGGGTGAGACAGTTGATTGGCTTGATCTATTTAGGAGGCATACAGGCAGTTGGACCGGGTCCTGTGCTCAGTGCATGAGTTGGCTGCTTGAAACCCGGGGCTTGGTAGAGACCCTTGGCTCACCCTGGGAGGAGGGGGCTGGACCTGCCTGGGCTGAGTCCACCAGGTCGATCTCAATCCTCGGAGGAGATGGAAATGGGGGGTGGGGTGGGCCGGGGGGGGGGGGGGAGGGCGGGGCGGGAGGAGGGAGAACGGGGGAATCTATGGCTGATATGTAAAGTTGAATTATGTTATAAAATAAAATAAATTCAAAAAAAAACCAAACAGGACTGGCAAAAGAATAATAAAAAAAATTAAAAAAAAAACAATGCAAGTCTGAATTCAGACAAATAACATCTTTAAAGTAATGAAATTAAAAACTGCCTGTGAAAAACTCTATACCCAACACACAACTTTCAAAGAGAACAGTAAAATGAAGATACTTGAGATGAGTAAAAGCGAAAGGATTCAGGCATGAGCAGCAGACTCACCCCATGGAAAGAGTTAGAACAAAGTGTGGGACAGATGGAAACTAACAAAGAAATATGGATCCACAAAATGATCTGAAAATGTAGTAAATGACAGATACATAAATAAAGGCTGTATTTCTCTTGCTATTTAAATGCGTCTATAGTTCACTGATCACTTAAATGAGAGTAAAATGTAAAGTGGGTTTGTTACAGGTAGAAGGAAAGAAGAAATGCATATTTGATTACAAAATTCCCATGGCATGGTGGTACGACCAGAGCAATGGAGGCTTTCAACAGCACAGCATCTGGCAGATGACCCAAAGGAGTAGGGCAATGAGACATTTGCAGAGTAGAGGCAGAGAAAGGCTTTCACATTGCACGAAAGAAGAAATTGTGGTAGATGAGATTCCACACTGATTTTAGTATCATTTTTACAAAGAAGAAATTTGGAGGAGCATGATTGAGAATTTAGGCCGATGTTAAGTATGTTAAAGATGCTAGGTACCAACTCTGAGAGCAGACATCTCAGGAAGAGCAGGGTAGAAAACAGTTGAGTTTTAATGTGCGTGCTTGCTGTCATCATCTAATTCAGAGGATGCGCTAATGAGGTAGGCATAGTGATGCATTTCCATTTTTTCTCCACAGGGCAAGCTATAGGGTGGCTTATTAGTAGTGACTTTTCTCACCTTTCAACCCTTCCAATTTTGATACATCAATAATTCTCTTTACCACAGGGATTTATTCTTAGGATGCAGAGACTGATCTGGTTTTGGCTAATTAAATCCTGACAGATACAATATACTATAAAGACGGTAAGCGTGGAGTGTTACAATTAGAAGTGTGTATGCTGAGAAAGATACAGTTGAGCAGTATATTTGGATAAAGCAGGAGTTTTCATTAATAATAACTTTTAGATGAATAGTGCGAAGTATCCATTAGAAATTTATTTACCTTTCTTTATTCTTATCAGTAAGTGCCTGGAGTAAACCTTTCTAATTTAGATACTGTTTAATACATAGATACTATTTAATACATAGGAGTGGGTTAGGAGAACAGCAAGTTATGCCATGAACTGAACTATTTAAACTGTTTCTTTGAATCCTTGTCTAGAGATGAGGTGAGGTTGGAAATATAGTGGGCCGGAGGATATATAACTTTCTATTTACAGGCTGATAATATGGAAGAGTTTTCAACTTAGTTTATTCTTAATATCATATAAGTGCAGAATTGAAAACAACTAAAATTTTCATCATGCAAAAGAAGTGAACACAAAATCCAGTCTAGGGATTTAAAAACCAGCGGGTGGGTGGTCAAGTGACTCTTCTCTTTTTCAGTGAGTAATGTTTCTGTGCTAATCCCTAGCTTTTTATTCTTTCAAAAAATATGGCTTTGTTCTTTCTAGTTCTTACTCTCTCTTTATCCTGCACCCTAGCTCCAAACACTAGTAGGAAAATTCCAGTCGCCCTTGGCCTTGCTGCTCCTTTATGCTCATGTTCTCTCCTGTGAACTGATATCGGAGCAAGCATCTGGCTTAAAGAGGTGTTTGCATCTTTGATCTTGCCACATTATAATGGAAACTCTCGTGTTCATCCCCATTTCTCTTCAGAGGAGTTCTTTGTTCCTTGACAATACTTACAACACTGTCTTTAAACTGACTCAGCCCTTGTTCCTGGCCTCACCACCTTGCACTACGTTCCCCCTCACTATGTATGTTTAATGTTGGTCTTTATTTGTTCAACCACTTTTCTGTTTCTCATTGGCTTCTGTGATATTTCTCTTCCCAGGATCATAGTCTTCTGATATTATTTTCTCCTGTCTAATTCTTACTTAAGCATTCTATCTCAATTTAAATTAGTGTCATTTTACCAAGGGTGATTTGAAAATATTTTCGATATTAGTGGGTTTGAAACAGGAATAATTAAACTGATACATAAAAGTTGAAAGCAAGAGATGGTTAAACACTCTCCAACATATAAAATATCTGTCTGTGGTCAAGAATTGTCTATGCTATAGTACCAACAATCCTGGAATTGAAAGCCTTGTTTATCTCCGATTTCCCCAAATATTTTATTAACATAAAATGAATTTCTTTCTCTCATACCATGCTGCTCTTTTCCTTGGAATGTCATTTAAACTTTCAATTATGAATTCAGTTCTGTAACTATTTGTTAGTACTTATTTCCTCCACTACATGTAAATTCTACAAAATATCTGAAAATTTCAAAGGAAGGAAAATTCCAAATTAATAATTTTAAATAATTTGGGTTATGAAAGATAATAATTCACCTTCTCATTATATTACTGACATTTTTGAGAAATGGCAAATTGATATACATAACATTGGTTGAGTCCTCTGCTTCTAAGGCGAGGCATGTGACCTGCCACTATCAAATGGTAATTTCTTTCATACTCTGTATTTATTAGTCATCCCTACCACTAAGAATAAATGGCCCAGGGTAGAGAGTTACACTTTATTCATTCTGTCATACAGTGATCAATTCCAAAATGTCTAATAAAGCTACTTATGGGGTTGAGAAAGGTTCGTAACTCTTTCTCTTATTTGAGGTCTCATGGTAAACTAGAATAAACTCACCAATCATTCTTGTGAGGTGAGATGTCCAAATGGTCAGTCAGCATCACTGCTACAATTTGAAACAGATTATTTGGGTGAACATTTATGAGTTATGCATTCTATATACATGTGTATATAAATAAACATATCCATGCATGTTTTTTCCTCATGACCGTATGTCCTTGATATTCAATAAAACAATTTTGTGGCATTTCCAAAAGTCTGAGAATTTAGGTTTCTGTTCTGTTTCTTGAAAGTTATGTTATTTTGAATTTTGGTTTCCAGTTTAAACAGATATCTGAACACTTGGCAAGGCATTGTGTCCTGGACACTTGTCTCCAAATTCCTACCCAGAGCATTCAAATAATTCTTAGCTTCAACTGAAGCCCCAACACCTTTTTGTGTGTATGGTTTTTCTTCTGTTTACAAGTTGCAGAGAAAGAAGAAACTGTTGATAAGGATCCCATTAAAACAAACATAACTTCTTAATGCTAAATCTTTCATCTTGTTTCTATTTCCACCAAGGCCTTATTCCTCTCCATTTAACCTAGTGGAGGAATTGTTTCTCCTTAATAAAGTTAAATGTCTGATGTGCTCAGAATTTCCCCCAATCCCATGTTTCACTGCTACGGTGATAGTCTACAATTTTAAACTTCCCTCAGGGCTGAAGAGCTGACTCAGTGGTTATAAGCACTGACTGCTCTTCCAGAAGACCTGGGTTCAATTCCCAGAACCTACGTGACAGATTACATTTGTCTGTAATTCAAGTTCTAGAGGACCCAACACCCATGGCAAACCATCAATTCACATAAAATATAATTTAAAAACTTCTCTCTACACTAGGCTTCCTATCTACTTTTAAAATCTCCAGACCACATATTGCTCTCCACTTTCTTCTATATCCAACTGCATGTTATATGGGAATTCTATCTATTAAGTATGCTTAAAATCCACCCACTTTTCTCTGTTACTTGCCATTCTCCCACCTCTGGATCAGTGAACTCTCTTCCTCTGATACATTCTCGATACAGCGTTTGTGGCATGACACCTTATGAGTAGTAGCTTGCTGGAGTTGAACTCATTGTAGCAGTATTCAATATCACTGCAATCTGAAGTCATCAACAATAACAGTCCACAATGATACCACCATGCGGAAACATTGCAGCCCCATTCTCCTCTTGCACTTCTAAATATTTATCTTGGTCCATAACTTCTTGCATTGGCCCCAGCTCTGTATTTCTGCTAAATAGAGTTTCTCATACTTTGGATGCCCTAAATTCTCTTTACTTGCAATTACAACTTTTCTGATACTTGTTCCTAGATGCCGCCCCCCCCATCCTTTGTCCAAAGCCTATACAAATTCTTTGTCTTTGTCTAAGGACCATTTCCCTGTGGAGGTGGTTTCTTCTCTGATACCAATTGCAGCTGTAATTTTTATTATCACAAATCCCATAGATATTGTATTTTCTCTTGTAACCATTGTTGTGGTTGTAAGCTTCACAGAGGCCATAACTCTGGCATCTACCTCATCCATCTATATCTCCCTAGTGGCAAGAACAATAGATATGTAGTGAATATGTGTTTAATGAGCCAAGTACTATGCTGTCAGCGAAAACATCAACTAAATTAATTATATAAGGAATTTGCTTTCTATCATGAAGTGACTGTCCTGGCAGCTTACAGAATTCAAAGCAATCATTTATTTGCAAAGCTGTGTTTTATGTCATGCCTTATTTGAAAACAGACTTGTTCAAATATGATTCTAAATGGGACAGACTTAGAGTAGTTTGAGAAAATGTGGTTAGAAGAATTTATTGTTTCTTTTAGGTCTTAAGTAATACTGCAATGTGAAAACACATGTACATAGATATCCATAAAAGATTTTCAATTAATCAACCAAACTGTTTTTAAAGTTATAACTTTGTTTTCATAAAATGTGTGTCTTTAAAGTCCATCCTTTAGGTTTTATAAGTACAGTTTGAAATTCTTATTGTAAGAATTATAAACCAGAGGAATGGTGTTCTGCATTCTGACATTTACAGTAATAATAACATGGGAAAAACAAAGTCTTCATACTTTAGTTTCCTGATACAGGAGGTAGAAGTACAAGTGTGTGCCCTGATTCACACTTAGGGCTTCTCTCTCACTGAAGGGAAGAGGAACTGTCTCTCATGGGGAGTGTGATGCTTCTCCCAGTAGGGCTGCTATTAGCTCTTCTTCTTTTCCTGCCGGTTCTCCTCCTTCCCCTCCCTTCTACATTAATTTCTACTTCCCAACTCTCTCTCTCGCTAACACAGACACACACACAGATTAGTTACTTTTAACACAAAATTAATCACTATGTTCTGTTTCTTAAACATATTAAATCTTTTCATATTTGTGAAGAAAATGAGAATATGTATTATATGTAATATATACATATATTTTTT
>CABHPQ010143288.1:0-15934 GCA_902168405.1 Peromyscus aztecus | reverse complement strand
TTATCTATCATAAATAGTGGGAGCCATGCCCCATATCTTTCCAGCCCCTGACATATGAGGATGCATCATTACCTAGAATCATAACGCTGCTTTGCTTAGTTTTTCATTTCCTATTTATCTCCCTAAAATATAAGCACATGAAAGCAAAGACTGCTTTGTATCCTACTACCCAACCACCGCACCAACAAGATAATACACAAATTATGTACACACAATAAAATAATTTTTGTTTAATAAAAAGCAAAATGTTAGAACTAAGGAATCCAAGGTCAAATAATAAAGAGTTTGTTATTATTAACAAACTCTTCTCTTATATAGCATATAATCCATGCTAAGTTTCTCACAGCATGGTAGAGAAGATGATTTAGAAATAAAGTGATAGTATACGGAAGAGGACTTAATGATCTGAACAATTTTGCAAGCACAGCTAAGACATTTTAACATTAAGGAAGCAAGAACCTCTTTAAATATCTCTTTTCTTATCAAATGGATAAGGAAGTTGTGGATATAGAAGATTCAATTAAGACTGGCAAATCTATCTTTCATTGATTACCTCCTGGATGAGAGAGGCCCAGTTGCAGCCAAAGGAACATGAGTGTAATGGGATTGTGAAAGAGACTTATGGTTAATTGATGTTCAACACAGGGAAGCAAATGAATATTTGAAGAATGTCAGTGTGTTTCCACAGGGCACAGAGCTCTTGTTTGTTTCCTGCATGTGTCAGATCTACACACTCAAAAACTCATCCTGATATTTCTTAGAAAAGGTAGCTGAAAAGTTACACTTCTCAGAGATTCAGATGTCACTTGTGGTTTGATGTTAAGTGTGCATTATGGAGTATCCCACTTGTTTCTCTCTCCCTTGATCAATCAGAGAAATAACAGCAACAGTTGACATAAAACAAAGTATGATATAAAGTGACCAAATTTCTGGAACATGTCTTGCTCCTCCCACCTGTGTTACTGTGAGGAAGTCATGCCACCTTTCCAAATCTCACTTTGTTCAATTTAATAGGAAAAACTATGAATTCACCTTATAAAGTACTGATATACTTTATATCAGAAATGCTCTACTAAAGGTTAGGAATCTCAATTGTATTTACAGTTGTGTGTGCTTTAGGGCTACCTATTAAAAGTATGAAATCAAATGATACATAGTGAGTATTCACTTAGTATAGTTTTTCTGCATTTGGATTTTGCAAGATTATTAAAACAATCTAACCTACATAATTCCCTCTGAATAGTAGTATATATACTTTGATGGACAGAAATGGCTACACCCCAGTCACTTAACTTGGTTTCTAAAAGATGAAAGGCTAAATCATATAAACCAACCTGTAAAATTGTTCAGTTATATGTTCTTGGCTTGGCTTGTCAGTCAAAAGCTGTGGGGCGATCAAATATCATAAAGGATGAATAATTTTGGAGAGACTTAATTTGAACAACTCAATCAATTATATGAATTATTATGCTAACTGAGGCAACAGAAACATTTAGGGGTTCCCTTTCTTCCAATTTTTCATGTCTTCTGTGTATCCATAGGCAACACTGCTTTATTGGATGATTGGTAGCCTTTTATGCATGTTCTATTTGATATTACTGTAGTAGCTAATTGGCTTAATCTTACAGAGAACTGGTTGACTCAAACACTTTATGGCCCATGTATAGCTGCATAAAACTAGCCAGTTGTGAGTTCTATGAATGAGTTACTACATTCTAATGCCCTCTAGTTCTCCTGTTTCTAAATAATAGATTTGAATGAGTGTGCTCTTGAGCAACTAATAGCCTTCTACTACATTCTCTGTTCTCCCTTTGTCCATTATGGATTTTTTTTTAATGGGTTACATCTGTGTCTTCCATTTACTGTTAACCAATAATACAAATTTATCTTAAATTCTTCCCACATTTACCATTTACCATAGGTTGCTTTTCTATTAACTTCTTCTTAATGTGTCAATTTTACTTATGTTTAGTATAATTCTTACACATAGTAGCTACTTAATGCATGGTTATGTGACTTCATGCACTCAGCATGAAGTCAGCATGTTTGGCTCTGTCCTGGGAAGTACAGATTTAAGCAGTTCAATGATTGACATTTATCATTAAAAATATAACACCTAGACTCTGTCTACTGATGTATATATTCCATGTCAAGAGGGAAGTGTACTCTGATTGCATAACTAGCAGTGGAGAATTCAGAAGATTCTATTTAGAGGAATTACGTGTTTAGGAGACTCAACCATTGCATATATCACTTCTCAGTCAGTGAGGCCATTCTTGGAATAAGGGTTCAGCACTAATGGTAAAATGAGATGCTCAGAAGAGCAATAACAGCAAAGCAATGTGTTCACACTCTGGCAAAAAGAAGCTCACCTCTTCAGACACTACCAACAAGGTGAGGCTCAGCGTACATGAGGACCTAAAGCTTTCCTGGAGGAAACTCTGGATCATGGTTTGGGTCCTGACTATTTATCAAAGTTGTGCACAATGGATATCACCCTTTTTTTCTTGTCACACTCATTTATAAAATTAAAAAACACATTCATGTTTTCATGTACCTATGAAATTTTTATGTAACATGCAGTCCAATATCTTGCACAAAGGACATGATTAATAAATAGTTGTCAGTGTTCTCCTTGTTTTTTCTTTTCATTATGTTTACAATAATAACAACTAAGAATATTTCTGGTAATGTTTACCTATATTTGGCATCAGGTGGTGGGTTGACTTCCCATCCATATTAACCCTTACCTATGAACTGGAATGAACCTAGGGCTTAGAGATCGACTCAACCGGCTCATCTGTAGATGCAGTTGTCAGTATATGGGCTCCATGATGATCAGACAGACACACAAGAGCCTTTGGTATCCTGGGGCTCACTCCACTGTGTCATACAGAGACTGTAACAAGGATTTAATCTCCATGGTAACCTCCCTCCCCACACAGATACAAGCACATCAACATCTGAGACTCTTATTTTAAGCAAAAGCTATTTTTTTCCTCTTTTTTATTCACCTCCCTGGAGTTATAAAATGCTGCAATGCATGATAAGTTACATTTACCTAATATCATCGACAAACTTTTCTGCCAGGAAAAGAAATGTCCAATGAAAGCAAATCAATGGGCCATGGAAGCAGCTTTTCCCAGCAGTGACCTAATCTGCCTGTTTCAAAGGGTGAGCAAACTGTAATTCAGTAGCAAACCAGGATTCCTGGAAACGATCAATTTGTAAGCAGTGTTGTCTTTGCATGTTTATCACAGAGGTCATAATGGCCCTGTCTATGAGGTGAAGAAGCCCTAGAGGACACCAGAGCCCTGGGCTTAATGCTCATGCACAAGAGTAATCACCTCAATCATATCTCTAAGCCTTAATTTTCTCATCTGTAAAATGGTAAGAGTGAGTGTTTCCCAGCATTCCTGAAGAAATTTTTTGAATATTTGCTTCTAATCTATTATAGATGAAGGTTTTTATTCACTTTATATTGCTAGATTGATGTTAGGTTTCATGCATCCTGTTTTGATACCTGCTGGAAGGAATCTACATTTAAATTTGCTCCTTTTCTTTCTTCCTATTTTTCCTTTCCTCAGCTGAGAGAACCACAAAGGAAGAGATGTATAAATATTTATTTAGTGTGCAAAACGCAGGACATTTTTTATGTACTGTTTACTGCCATATCCCTAGACTCAGAACAAGAGTTAACTTATATCTGCATTCAGTAAGTCTGCTGTATGAATGCAATCTTTCCCCTTTTTTGCAGGGAGTAGTGGCGGACTTTGAGACAAGGTTTATCATATAAATAGTTCACTTGGGAAGTGATTTTAGGAAAAGGTAGCTGAAGAATGAGAAAAGTAAGCCTGGGAAGGAACCAATAAAGTAAACTAGCGCTAAGGAGGAAACAATATCCACCATTGGCAGGCAAAGCTAATTCATGCTGAGGAGACATGTGGCTAGTGGGACCCCACCCTTCAGAATTACCTGCCCAATAGAGCCATGGGGACACCAAAGCAATTGCACCTATCAGTACATGAGGCAGTTTCTTCCCAAAGACTTTCTGCCCAACTCTCAGGAACAGAAGAAGGTTCTGCAGTCAGGAAATGACCACAAGTGAGGATGTTAAGTACAGGGAGTTCTGAATTTGGGCCGGTTTCATGAAAACATCAAGAAATGGGAATAAATAAACCATGGCATCTAATTCAACTATTCTTGAGGAATTTTACATCAACTGTTAATTTCTGGGATTCATATGACATAGGATTTTATGTTATGAATGTAGGAGAGAGAAATGGCTGAAGAGTCAATCATCTATTCTTTCACACATTAAAAAGCACGTGATCTCCATATACAATAAAAACTGCAGTCTCTCACGCCTGAGAATCAGAGAGCCTTGAAGATAAAATTATAAACAGAAAAAAAAAACCTACAAACTGTAGATTTGAGTTCAAATGATTTCCTTGGTATCAACTTACATGTGATTTCAGGCACTTCATCTGCCCTCGGTTGCAGAAGTTAGAATTTGGAGTTAGGACAGGGATAATAGCTCCATTTCAAGGCATGTGCCTCCTCCACTGGGGTGATGTTTCCACCCCGAGCCTGCATTTGGGCTTGATGTAAGTGAACCCTATCGTTGCATGCTGTGTTGACAGGAGCTCCACTGTGTTGTGACAGTGCTATCCTTGTTCACATTGACTGCTTCAGCCACTGTGAACTTTCTCTACCTGCCCATTTTGTCATTGTTTCAGCAATCAATTTCAAAGTAAAATGAGCTCTTTAGGACTCCCAAGTATAAAGAACGGACTTAGGCCTCTCTGCAATTATTTGTAGCAAACCCACGTGCCCTGGAGTTTCAGAAGGCCTATCTACAGCATGAGTGATCCAATGTTGATAATGTACCAGAATTAAGTCAATGTAAGTGCATTTTTGCCTTTTGTTTTGGTAGGGATAGAACCTAAGAGAAATGTATGTGACTATATATTTATTCCCTTTTCATGACAAAGAAACAAGTTGCTATCATGTATCTGGGCATAAGCCAGAAGTTAGCAAGATGACAGGACAAAATCTAATGGGACAGACACCATAAACTTCTGGGAACATGGTCTGCTTTCTTGAATTATTGCTTAATTATAACATTGATTTATAACTTTAACCTGATTTCCATGTATATTAGCCCATCATGGTCTTCAGAAGGATGGAGATATAAATAGCCATGCAAGGCTGACAAAGACTGTCCATGCTGCTTTCATTTAATAGCATAAAACAGACACATGAAAGAGTTTTCACTACAGTGTTTACCCTCAGTATTTGCTAAATTAATACAATTTTCATTTTCGAAATAGATGCTGCTTTTTAGCCTATAAACACACACACACACACACACACACACACACACACACACACAAGAAATCACTGTTCCCAGAATAGTCCTGTGTATAGTAAGGATTCTACCTGTATGACTTAAAATCAATATTCTAAGCATCACTACATCTGAAATAATATTACTTATTGCAGATTGTCCCAATAGTATTGAAGTACTCTTACATGTTTCTTCATAGCTGAGTCTCAGTAACTATCTCAATAACGTGTGTGTGTGTGTGTGTGTGTGTGTGTGTGTGAATTTATTTTAAAGCTAAATTTAAAATAAGAAAAAAATAAAAGAAAGCCAAAATTTCAGGGACTGGAACATAGCAGCCATACAAAAAATAAATGATAGAGGCTTTTCTCGAACCTAATGTGTCTCCCTAAATGCAGAAAAAGCTGATAAAGAGGGAATTTGAGAATAATTAACTGCTAAACATTGTCAGTATATAATAATATTCTGGCTATCAAGGTTCAATCTCTGTCTGGCTTAGCCATTAAAGAATAGTTTCAAAATTACCAAGTGAAAAGTAGCTGAAAAAAAATTTAAAAAATTACCGAAACACTCACCATGAGTCAAAATCCTGTCAATTTGCCATGACATATGCTGCCTGTTAAGATGATCTCTGGCCTCACTAAGCCTAATGGATGATGATTTCAAATGTCAGATTTTCCTTGTTTTCATTTGACCCCTGAGTTTCAGAGTAAATTACATTTATCACAGAAAGGTCAACTAATTTTTCTTGTGAAATGTGCACAGAAGAGGTGGGAGATGTAATGGTTAATGTGAGTGGGCTTCTCTGAATCTTAGCCAGCTGACATACATCTCTGCCTTTATAGAAGGAACATCCAGCTAAAGCCATGCAATGAAAATGTTGGAATCGAAGAAATTCTTATACCCAAGCTCCTGCTGTTGGGCTTCCTCTATTGTCAAGATGTGTAATTTTCTACCAAGAATCCTAGCATCAGATACCCTTAAGGCCTGCGTCCTCTGGGGATAGCCAAGGCTGGAAAAAATCTGTAACACCACTGCCAAGTGGATAGTTATTTCCCAAACAGGATCTATCTGTTGCTCCATCTCTTGCTCTGAAGTCCACAGCATTTCAGAGATAAGACTTACTAAGGAAAAGAGGGGAGACTGTGTCCCTGGTATTGGTGGGTATTGGTGGGACTCTGTTGTAGAATGTCTTCTTTTATAGCAATCTATCTAAGCATGGTCATTAAGAGTGTGTGTGTGTGTGTGTGTGTGTGTGTGTGTGTGTGTATGTGTGTGTGTGTGGTATGTGGTGTGTACAGTGAATTACCAGAACGGTAGGACAAAGAAGAAATTCCAATAACAATTTAAAAGACATTGATTATATGTCTATAATATGTTCAAGGTGCTAGGCTCACAAAGACAGTCTCAAAATGGATCTTAATGGTCAGACTTCATATTGTAAGTGAGAAATACCAGATAATAAATTTCTCCCTCTGTTGTCAAAACAGTCCTTCAAAAACTCAAGTCAGAAGTCCCTTCTTTCAGAAAGCTTTACAGGCAATTTTCTTCCAGAAGTCCCTGTAAAAATGCCCTTCAATGTTTCTGTAGATAGTGCTTGCAACTTCCCCCCAACCCCACTTGCTAAGAGGGCAGCTCCTTGAGGATACAGACATTTCATTTTCAGCACCTTGTTCCCAGAATTTATGAAAATATATAAAGCAGGACAATAAAAACATTTTTAAACATTTAAATATATGCAACTGTGCAGGGCACTAAAATTCCAGGCAGCTATTTTTTTCTTTATATTTTTTTTCCTTTAGGCAAAATTGCTGTTGACTTGTCTTGTTGACACTCTCATGAAAAACTTCCATTGCTTTTCAATGATAAACTTTCAAAAAGTAGATTTGTGATGTTCTTGAAGAACAGAGCAATTTTCTGACACTGTATCTCTTGTACCCTAGAAGTCAAAGGTCACATAAGATTGATATTGCTGGAAATTAACCCTCAGAGAATATAGATGGTCACAGAACCCATTACTTAAGGAGAACATGTTGATCACCTAATGGTGTTGTGAAGTAAAAGAAAAGAGAAGACCTGGACTTTGAAGCTGTTACAAGGGTTATGTTACAAGAGATATGATCCAACAGTATCCCCTTTCCATTTTCTTCCTCAACTGGCCCCCATGAAACACCATGCTGGCCTAGATCTGCATCTCCTGCCAGCATCGCCCTCCTCCTTCCTCTCACACTGACACAACTGACAAATGCATGCCATCGAACACAAGTGCATGCCACCTGACTCACTGAATGTTTGATGTGCAACTTCAGCCAGTTTCTTTTTGTTTTTGTATTTTGTTTTTTTTTAATTCATTCTAATGTCACACATCTATCACAGCTATAAAATTTAGAGGAGAAAATCATATTGCCACTGTGCAGCTGAATGTGTATCCTGTGTTCTGGTGGGCTGGCAGTGGACCGTTCTCTTTTTGAATGAAGGAAGTCATCCTGAACACACACTCATTTCTGGTAATTGCTTTTTCTTTTCTATCACAACATGCCGGAGGAAGTATTTCTTTCTTTCCCTTCTGTTGGTTGCATTACTTATTAATAGATGTTGAGTTCTGTATTTTTAGTTTTGTTTTCTGACTTTGGGCAGGGAAATCTGCAGAGAGAAGTGCTGTTTTGAGATAAAGGATGCTGAGGAAGGTTTAGAAACAAGATACCTGCGTCAACACCTGGCAGAAAATGAAAGAAAAATATAGCTTTGCAAAATTCCCTTGGAGATGGTATCTATTGTGCCTTTCTCAGGAACTAGGCAGGGTCAGCCTGTCAAGTTTTATGTTACTTTGCTTTGCTTTTCCAATTCTATGGTGTGTGTGTGTGTGTGTGTGTGTGTGTGTGTGTGTGTGTGTGTATGTTTGTTGGGGATGGTTTTTAAAGGGAGCTGCAGTGTGTGACTGTCTAGGTAAGTATGTTTCTATGTGTGGGGGCATGCCTGTGTGGTTGTGTGCACATGTGTGTATATGTGTGTGGAAGCCCAGGATTGGTATCTAGAATTATCTTAACTGTAACACCGTATTAATTGCTGCAGGATCTCTCAATCAAGAGCTCACCTACATGACTAGTTTCACTAGCCAGATTGCTAGACCTGAATATCTTCCATCTCCACCTTCTGAGACTGGAATTACAGGAGGACCACCATACCAACCCAACATGCTTGGATTCTGCGAATCCAAACTCATATTTTCATGCTTAAGAAGCAAGTGCTTTAAGCACTGAGCCACCACCTCCCATTCCAAGACCAAGTTCTATTTTGCTGCTTTGCAGATGAACTTCTATTATTTGGAAATCACTTGGTCAAGTCTGCATATATAGACAATTGTGGGTCTTGGTCATCATGGACTGAAATCCTATACCTCATCATTTCTTCTGAAAGAAAGAACAAAAACATACAGAGTAAAACTGTTATCCTAAATATAATAACAGAGATGAACCAGTAAAATTCTACTCATTGTATGAAAAAATGTTAATTCTTTTAGTAGTAATTTATTTATTTTTAATTAGAGTTTTTAATATACAAACTACAATTACATATTTAAAGAGTACAATGAAATGTTTTATTTATCTGAAATATATATGAATGATTCTATTATACTAATTAACAGAGATATACATATAAGTAATTCAGTGTATATTTTGAAATCGCTTAGAGCATATTTTAAATGTTGACAATAAAAAAGTATGAAAGCTCATGACTATGTGAGTTATCTTAATATTATCCTATATGCTAATGCTAGTATTCTTTATAGTGTGATAAAACCAATTTACAAATATAACAGGGAAAGCTAATAATAAATGTCTTCAAAGTCTTGTGGTTTTCTTTTTTATTCAAGTTTTGCTTAGATTATTTTAGGTGTGACTGAATCCAAAACCAGCGTCCTTTCACTACATTCAGTTAACTTACAGGCTGAGTGCTAACAACCAGTTTCATTGAGAGTTAGGAAGCAAGTACAAGTCTATAATCTCAGGATCAAGGTAACTTGGGGATTAACCAGGGCTTTGTTTAGGTGATAAGATTCTATGGATAAAACTGAAGTAAAGGAGTAAAACCCCAAAGACTATCAGATACAGCATTATTAGACAGTCATAATTTTAAATTGAAGCACCACCCATCATGATGGGAATAAGGTGGTGGTTTAGTCAAAGCAGGTTTCCATTACAAAATGTCATTGGCTTGGTGGCTTAGGAGTAATTATTTCTCATATTGCTTAAGGTTCTAGTGGATATAGGCCTGATCTCAGGGGTCATCACAACCAGATTCTGAGAGGGTCTTCTTCCTGTCTTGCAGATAGTCATGATACTGCTGTGAACTAAAAGGACCATTTTTTATAAAAAAAAAAAAAAAAAAAAAGCTCTAAGATAAATCTCTCTCATTACTTTTGCTTAGAAAGAAAGCAACAGTAATACTACAAGATATCCAACCACATGGCTTAATGACCTTACAAAGGTTCCATCTCGAAATGACATCACATTGGAATAGAGGTAAAACATATGGTTTTATAAAGGAGGTCATGTGCTCCATTAATTGCATAGTAGAGAAAATTAGATAGACAGTAGGAAAGGGGAGAGAAACATATCTGAGCTAAATTAATTATCTGGAAATTCTTGCTTCACCAATGTAGGTATTGAAAGTCTAAAAACATCCATGTTCTCTTGTTTTTCTAGTAGGCATGTCTAGGATCTGTGTATCTTATTTGTGGCCTCACTTCTACAACTACAACCAAGTTTTCACTTTATTCCAAAGAAAATCAAGTCAGAGCAGTATTCTAAGCTTGCACCATCCAGCTTAGTAGCCTAGCAGAAAAGGATTCTTTTCCTCCCAGAGAGCAGAGTAGAAGAAGAGCTTTACTGGCCCAGTTTGATTATAGGAATAGCCTTGGATTAGCCATTGAGACAAAAGGACTGAGTATTAAGTGAAGACTGTTTTACACTCAGTGAGTATGAGATACTATAATTGGTCACCATTCAATAATCACAATATTGCACAAAGTTGCTCAAGAAAATGAGACATGCTATGAGTAAAGGTGACCCATACACATTTTAGAAATATCCCAATGATGGTCAATGAGAAATGCAAATAGCATAATTGCTGTCAGAAAGGAGTGGGTAAAGGGGTCAGATGCTAGGGGATGTCTTTCTGTACGCTGTGAATACATATTGTTCCCACTGGTTAATAAATAAACTGCTTTGGCCTGAGGCAAGGCAGCTTAGAGGCAGGAAGAAAAGGAGGGAGACGGGAAATAGAAAGGGAGAGTCTAGGGAGACATGGGCCAACCACCCAAGAAGGAACATATAATGGGTCGCAGGTAAAGCCACGGAACACATGGCAAAACATAGATTAATAGAAATGGGTTAATTTAATATATAAGAGCTAGCTGGCAAAAGGTCTGCCATAGATAGACCATACAGTTTGTAAATAATATAAGCCTCTGTGTGTTTACTTGGGTCTGAGCAGCTGCGGGACTGAGCAGGACCGGAGAAAACTTCTGACTACAGTCAGATAATCTTGTTTCTATCTCATTGTTTTCTGGATTCCAGGTCTTCTTTCTGTAATGTAAGAAATCTAATAGTGGGCTTCAGGTAAGAACATGCTTGCCATTAACAGTTATTAGGTCCTTAAGAATAGATGGATTCTTGTCATAACCTCTTCTGTCCATGATGGAACACTGAGTGGCCCAAACTTGTGTAAGTATCCACTGCTGCTATGTGTCATGATTGCAAGAGTCATGTTCTGTCTTAATGGCAGCATTTCACAGCACTGCTCACATCCTCCTGATCTTACATTCTTCCCAATCCCTCTTCTATGATGTTCTCTGAGCAAGATGGTGTAGGTGTCCAACTTAGGACTGAGTACTCAATATTCACTTTTAGCACTTTGAAATATACTGATATGATATGAACCATTTTGAAAGAAGAGGTTCAGAGAAGAATAAAGAGAGATAGCAGAAGACAATGGAAAGTGAATATATTCCTAATGTATTGCATACAAATATAAAACTGCCAAAAATAAAAAAGATACTTTTACCATATAATCCAGCTAGCCCAATTCGAGGCTATATCCAAAGAGACACCTGTGTAACCATATTTATCACTCACTGTTCACAATAGGTAAAATATGAATTTGGACTTGATGCCCCTGAACAAGTGAATCAGTAAATGAAACTTGCACATCTACAATGGAGTGTTATTTATCCATGAGGCAGAATGAATTCCCATATTTTCAACAAAATATATTGTCATTGAGCTAAGTGAAATAAACAAATGTATAAAAACAACTACTATTTTCTTTCATGAAACAAAGTTACTCTGAATAGTAGGAAACTGAATAGAAGGGATTGAGAGAGTGTCTTGAAGAAAAGGGAGGCTGAATAATGTCTACCAAACATAGAGCAAAGGAATTAATTCTAGGGTTCCAACACACAGTAAGGTGATTGTAGTTCACAATAAGCTTTTGTATATTTGGTAAAAGCTCTAGACATGAATAGATAGAGATCTGAAGAAATGGCAAGCATTCATAAACCCTATTTGATTAATTCACATTGTACATGTGATGAGATATTATAGTGACATTAACACAAACAACTACTACATGTTACTAAGTAAATATGATAAAACTTATAAAGCACTCAAGAGAAAAAGAAAGAATCAGACTGGGAATGTCAGTCAGTGGTAGAACACTTGTCCAGCAGGATTGAGGAACTTGTTTGATCCCTGAAACCAAAGTTTAACGAAGGAAAAAAAAGTTCCTTTGGATGTTTAAATACATATACATGTCAGAACATGTTGACATGTGGAATCAATACATTTAGTTATAAAAGTCACAAAAATATCCCTTAACCAGCACTTAGAGCTTGTTCTAATAGATTACTTTCTTGGGATTTCATTTTTCTAACATTTGATGATGATGATGATGAGAGAGAGAGAGAGAGAGAGAGAGAGAGAGAGAGAGAGAGAGAATATATAGTTGACCCAAGATACCTGTACCACGTGCCCCTCAATATTGAAGTACAGTCTCTTCTCTATGATAAAATGAGACTGTCACATGCTTTCAAGCAAAGATGATTTCTGAGACTTTTGAAATAAAGGTCAATGTGCTTATCCTGCATGCAGACAATTTCATCAACTGAAACACACACCCTAGAAATGACTACTCCCCATAGTATCCAGCCCTTGGGCTTTCCTGAAGTCATAACAGATGCTCCACAACTTTGCAGAGCCCCAGAATGCTAGCATCTGTGACTTGACGCCTGATAATTAAGCCACCTATCACCTGACCAACAGTGCATCCCAAGTTAGGATTGTTCTAGAGGAGGCGGCAGTCACACTAATCACTCACAGAGAGTATAGAGGATTTCAGACACAAACAGGTTTCCCCAGCACGTTCTGATCCAACAGGGAACGAAACACATTCCACTTTGAATGCTAGAACAGAGTTTACTGGAGATTAGTGTCCGAGCTAGTTCTGAGTGTGGTAAAATAATAGCTTATAGGTCATTTAGGTAAGGTATGCACAGCCAAAGTGTACATTACAATTACTCATGGAACATTTGGAACTGCAGAATCCTAGACTCTGACCTAGAATGTTGAATCAGATTTTTCCAGGGTCAGACAAGATTTAGATTTATAAAGATCTTTATTTATTTCAGCTGTTTTAAAAATGATTATTCTAGCAGAATGCCAGTCTGTGAAATAAATAAAGATGCTAATCTCTATCCTTGCAAGAAGGTAATTTGGGACTAGATTTCGATCTTAAATGTTAAAAATAAAATATACAACTTGATGATGTGTGCACTGGTGCTCTTATGATACAATTCTGCTCCAGACATGACCACATTAGAGAGAAAGAGGAATAATCCATTATCGTGGAGATGAAATGGGGATGTCAGAGGATCTGACATCACAGCAGATAAGAAGTTGACAGGGAGCATACAGGAAAGACCCAGGACATAAGGAGCCCCAAAGAGAGGACTCCAGTAATCTACTTACTCCAACTGTGTCACCTACTACATTTTACCACCTCCCAAATTACTATTATAAAATTAATTAATTCATTGACTTGGCAACCTAGTTATTACTGGTGACTTAATTATTACTATAACTCTGGTGACCTGATTATTACTAGAAATGAATAAATTAACTCTCTCTCTCTCTCTCTCTCATTCTGTCTCTCTTCTCTCTCTCTCTCTCTCTCTCTCTCTCTCTCTCTCTCTCTCTCACACACACACACACACACACACACACACACACACACGAGAAAGAGAGAGAGAGAGGTGAATGACTAATCTCCTAGGTATTTCTTAACTAAATCAAGGTGGCAATCAGTATTAACCATTATTTATGAATCATTGCAGACCCACCAAGAACACAAATATTCTAGTGAATAACTATTGGAAGTCATACAACTGATTTATACACTCAGCACATCTACTTATTTGGCAGAATATTATGAAAGCAAGACTAAATTAATAGTTATTAGCATTGCAAAAAATGATAAGTTGGTGTCAGTTTCAACTCCATCACTTCTGTGAACCCTACTGCTACTTGGTAACCTCAGGGTCCTCAACTGCAAATACAGGATCACATTAGTGCTCACTGGGCTTATATAGTTGTGAGATTCACTCATAATAAAGCATAAATGGAATTTGCTTTGATATTGGCATGTGCTTGGCATGTACATACTTGCTCAGTATGATGTATACTTACTGTGGAAAGCCTAAGTGTCTACTTGCTGTGAATACTAAAATCCAGACATCTTGTGTCTAAATTCCTACCAAGTCACCTACTAGATGCTATTATCCACTTGCCAGCTGTGGTCAGAAGGGACAGTGGACCAATTATGAGTGTACAGGAGGCTGACAATGATACAGAGCCAGGAATGAGGTGCCTTAGTGTTTTGCTTTTAAAATGTAGACTATGGGGCTGTGGTAGCAAACACCATCACCAGGGAGCTTGTTAAAAAGCTAGTGAATCTTGAGCCCCACCCTAGACATACAGAATCCAAATCTGCATTTTAACAAGATCCCTAGGTGATTCCTAATGCATTCAATTTTGCAAACTATTACTTTAATGGGTCAGATCCAGGTAAGACAGCAGCAGTGACAATAGTACAGCTCAGAGGAAAAACTACTAAGCAGAAATAGAATGTCCCAAGATAGGTAAAGATAGTTACAGAGTAAACCAATTGACAGGTAGCTGACAGGTCATTTTACAGGGACAGATCCAGTAAATTGAATTCTCTCAAAGAGAAGGGTTTGTGATCTAGGACTGTTCTTTAGGGTCAGTTCACTTGAAAGGATCTGTAATCCTAACCAGAAACGTCCAAATACTGAGCACACTTAGGGTGAAGTGTAGTGCTGTAACTAGAGATGGGTTGAAGGCCAGAGGAGGACTGAGGATCAGAAGGTGGTGTGGTGCCGTGAATAATGGGAAAAAAAAAACATAACAGGCAACTGAAGAGACTAAGGTAAAGTTAGGGTACCTCCAACTCTTTTGCCTATAAGCTGTTAACAATGAAGGGCAGGAAGGGCAGTCTCAGTAGCATGAATCTGGAACACAGAAGACTCACTGCATCCCAAACCAGAAAAGATATTTCCATGGTCAGATGAGACTCCTGAAAGAAATGCACACACCCCCAACTCATAGTAATACGAACAGAAATGAACCCTGGAGGTTACTATTTAACTCCAGGAAATGACAGCACCCAGCCAAAGTGAAACATATTTTCACAAGTAAAAGCAGCAATTTCTAAAGCCAATCCACAAATAAAATGAGTTGTCAACAAGGCAAAGTTGAGATGATGACTGGGGATGGTTGGGGCGGGGGAGGGTAATCTCACCACCGAAGACAGTCTAGCAGTCTGGAGAGGGGAAGCTGAAGTAGAACAGGTGCATCCGAACATTTTCCCACCATTATGTCCTCAGCGTTCTATTCCCTCAGCATTTGCACTGCACTGGATATTTAAATAAAAAAATAAAATAGAAAAAAATAATCAGACAGGGCAATACAAGTAAAGAAAAATGCAGGTGCACGGTGGAGAGATTAAAACTGCCTTGAAAGATACAAAGGAAAAAAAGACACCAACTCATCCTAAAAAAAAAAAAATCAAAGTAATTTTCTTGTAATGCTTTTAAGAAATATTTCAGTGCTCACATTAGTGCACATGAATACGTTAAGTAGACAACATCTGGATATTTCTTGACACCAGTAGCTAGGTTGGGCGATGAGCTCTGCCATTACCTGTTTTCTTCACTTAGTGATGACTGCAGCAATCTTTCCCTTTCAGCATATACTTACTTCAGTCCTCTTAAAAGTCAAACTGTATTTCATTATTTGGATCATAATTTATATAATCATCTGCCTTTTAAAGTAAACATTGATTCTACAATGTTTGGGCTATTGTTGGTGTTAACATAATAGAAACAAGACTGAAATAAACATCCCTGTGTGTCCTTAACTTTTTCCATGATAAATGGGCACCATATCTGCAAGTTTATGGAAGAACTGTATGGTGGTATTTATAGCTTTTCTAAATGCCTTTCATAACAAT
>CABHPQ010143287.1:0-29795 GCA_902168405.1 Peromyscus aztecus | reverse complement strand
TTTTTTTTTTTTTTTTTTTTTTTTAAGATAGGGTTTCTCTTTGTATCCCTGGCTGTCCTGGAACTCATTCTGTAGACCAAGCTAGCCTCAAATTTAGAGATCCTTCTGTCTCCTCCTGAGTGCTGGGATTAAAGGCATGTACTACCACCGTGGCTAAGGCAGTTGGTTAGCTTTCTTTTTTCATGTCTGCATGTATGCCTGTATATCACCTGTGTGCCTGGTGTGGCCCAGGAGGCCAGAGAGGGCATTGGATCCCCTGGAACTGGAGTTACAGACAATTATGAACTACCATGTTGGTGCTGGGAATTGAACCTGTGTTCTTTGGGAGAGCAGCAAGTGAGCCATTTTTCCAGCCCCACGGTTAATGTCTTAATGTCTGTGCCTCCAGATACAAATTTGTATGTGAATTTTACATATTCTTAACGTTTTTAACAGGATGTTTTATAATCTCTCCCAAACATTCTTTTAACTTGCAAAAATACAATGTTAAAGTCCTATTTTTATTTGACCAAACTTTTATTATAGGAAATAGTGCTGCAGAAATGTCTCCGAGTGTATTTTATGGAATGCATTAAGAATAGAACATGTTTGCAAAGACATTTTATCAAATGGTCCTCAAAAAATGGTATCAATTTTACGCTCTCACAAATTCATGAAAATAGTCACTTTTCCATGGCCTTTTCACATATCCACCCCAACTTTCCTTTAATATGCGTGTATTAGGGTTGGAGAGATGGCTCAGCAGGTTAGAGCAGTTATTGCTGTTAAAAAGAATGCGTGCATATACTCTGTTTTCCCATTTCTTACCTTTTCAGTATAGCTATAGGATAGGCTTTAGTAAATCTGTTTATTATGTGTATGTATTTTAGTCATTTTGAGTCTGAGTATTTTTTATCATACTCATCTTTAATAGTCATATTTTCCCTGGGGTTACTACTTCTCACTCAACCATGTTTCTCATTTGTCTAGAAAAAGGCTTTTCTTACAGCTTTCGAAACAGGTCTGTTGATAATCTGTAGATCTTATTTCTGTTTCCCTCACCCTCGTGTAGCTGTCTCTCTTCTTCTGCAGTCCGTATTCCATGCTGTCATCTAGTTCTGCCATACAGTTTTGGATTTTCTCAACACCATGGTTCTAGGAAGTGCTTCACTTTATTCCTAGGTTTCAGGCTCTGTTTATTGAAGTTTGATAGATCCTTTTCTTTCTTGTTTATGCCCATCTTGTAGAAGTATAGCCAGTAGCTTCTTTATAGAGGATACTTGAAATAAAAAAAATAAAAGACATTCAGTTTTTTGTTGGAGAAATCCTGTTGGTCTAAGGCTTACACTAAGCGATTTCTTCAGAGGAGGAACAGCTGATCTGCCTGATGAATGTAAACCTAAGTTCTGAAATCTCACAGCTGGTCAGAGTTAAAGCTTCCCCACCATAGATTAAACAGACCTTCATCTAACCCTTCTGCCTTTATTACGTTGTCATTCTTTCCCCAGCTTTTCTCAGTGTCTGGTAATTCTCTGGATTCACTGAGATTGTTCTAAGGAAGTAACATCTTTCTTCTTACATATAAACATGCATATGCTTGCACATGCACACTTGGACACTTTAAATTTATCTTTGTATAGTAAACATTTCTTCCAGTACTAATATGTCTTTAAACTTTGTTTTTTGCATGGTAAAATGACTTACTGGTTAAAAGCACTTTGTATTTTTCCAAAGGACCCAAGTTTAGTTTCCAGCACCCACATCAGGTGTCTCATAGCAATCTGTAAATCCAGGTCCAGGATATCCAGTGCTCCATTCTGGATCCTGCATGTACTCATACAGACACACATACACACATAAATAGAAATACTAAAAATACTAAAAAAGAAAAGTAATAAACTTTTTCAGTGTCTTTTTATTACACTTTTTTTTCCTGACACTCTAGAAGCATGGGCAGGCAAACTCTGAGTTTGGCGTAGGCCTGGTCTAAATAGTGCAGTCCAAGCTACCCAGGGCTACATGAGCAGACCTATCTTTAAAAATTAAGTCATTGGATTCTGAGTTTTGTGTCTTTCTTGCCAAGAATATATAAATTCTGTATTTTTATTTTATGTATATGGGTGTTTTTGCTTGCATGTATGTCTTTGCAACATGTGTGTGCCTGGTGTCTGTGGAGGCCGTAAAAGGATGTTGGCACCCCTGTAACTAGAGTTACAGATGATTAAGCCACCTTGTGTGTGCTGAAAATCAAACCTAACCTCTAGTCATCTCTTAAGCCCTGTACTTCTAATTTTAAATACTTTTCTGTCATTCATCTAGCTGTTGTGACATACACATTAACCCTTCCCTTTGCTAAATAGTTCAGTCTGTGTTGATTTAAAATGCCTGCTTTGCTCACTCCTTTAATCCCAGCAGTCAGGAGGCAGAGGCAGGCAGATTTCTGTGAGTTCAAGGCCAGCTTGGTCTACTGAGTGAGATCCAGGACAGTCAGAGCTGTTAGATAGAGAAAATAAATTAGGAAAAAAAAAAATGCCTCCTTTTATATACATTAAATTCTCACACATTCATTTTTCTGTTTTTTTTCTTTCTTGGACACTAATCTGTTTAAAAAATAATTTATATTTTTATTTTGTGTGAACAAGTGCTTTTTACACACATGTATGTATACCATATCTATGCCAGGTGCCCAGGAAACTATGTCTCAAATTCTTATGATAATTTCAGGAAATGCTTAACTGCATTACCCTTATATAAAAATATTTGTAGCTTATAATACTAAATAAAATTTGAATTTGAATTTTCTGTTCTGCCTAAAACTTGAGATTGTGTTAAAATTATAAGATAATTTAGGAAATGTGGTCTGTTTGGGGTAAAAGAGCCTAGTTGTTTGTTTTGTTTTCACTTTTTATAATATTTTAAATCTACGTATATGTATGTGGGGAGAGGTTTATGCCACAGGTCAGTTAGTTCTCTTCTTCCAGTGAGTCTGGAGGATTGAACTCAGGTCCTCAGGCTTGCTAGCAAGTGACTTTACCTGTTGAGGAAACTCACTGGCCCTTGGTTGATTTTTAAGGTGCTTATTTTGAAACTATGCACCAAAAAGTGTTTTTTGTTTTAATTTTCATGTGTACTAGGTGTATATGTGTTAGATCCCAGAGCTGACTTTTTAGGTGTTTTCCTCAGTCACTTGACAACTTATTCCCTGAAGTGGGATCTCAGTTGGACCCAGAGCTTGCCACTTTGGTTTTTTAAAAGCTGCCTAGCTTGCTCTTGGGATCCCCTGTGTCTCCATTCCTAGTGCTAGAATTAAGGCTAGGCTACCATACCCATCACCTAGTATTTAGAAGGGTTCTGGACATTAGAACTCTAGTCCTTATTTATGTAGTTAGCACTTAACTTGCTGAGCCTTCTCCCAAGTCATGAAGTTTTGTTTATTAAATGTCAGATCTAGCAATTAAACAGATATCTCTTGAGATTAGCTAAAGAGCATAAAAACAAAACACTTGCTTCCACAATGAAAGTTTAAAATTGAAAGATGCTTTTGAGAGTTCTATGTATACTTCTCATTAATTTATGTAATAGTTTGAGTCCCTTGTTACAGTCATTTTTGCTAGAGTATTCCTTGAATTGAGGTAGTTTGTCTATAAATTCTTCAGTTTTGTTCTCTGTCCTAAAGGACTTTTCAAATACATAACAGTTACTTCATCTACCATGTTCCTCTTACTTTGGAATGTATATGTTACACTCATCTTTTCCCTTTGTTTTTTCTCACTTATTCTTCCTTTAAACAGTTCTTTTATGATTCCTTCTACTTTTTAATCCATGCTTGTCTAGGAAGCAACTGAATATAACTTTGATTTCAATATTACTTTCTAAATTTAGTAATAATATTTAGAAGTGATTTTATTTGGAGAAGATAACTTAAGAGTAATTTAATTTTTCAGAACTTTTGAGCATGCTGTTCTAGCTGCAGGAACAGATTTTCGATCTGACAAACTATGGGAAATGTATATAAACTGGGAAAATGAACAGGGAAATCTGAGAGAAGTTACAGCTGTGTATGATCGGATTCTTGGTATTCCAACACAGCTGTACAGTCATCATTTTCAGAGGTATGTGGAAAGATCTTTTCTTTGAAGTATCTTTGGTTGTTTATTTAGGTGATCAGTTCCCAATATTGAGCATTATAGTTTATTTTGAAATGCTGTATAGGATCTTAGTCGATGAAACTAATTTTCTAGAGAATCAAAATTTACGCCTTAACTTTGACATTTCACTTGTATTTTATGAAATGTAATAATTTACTAGTTTTGTTTAGAAAGTTTTCTTTGTCCATTTTATATCTGAGGTACTTTAGAGCAGTGAAGAAATGAGAAAACAGAGTTTAATAAATTATTATTTGTAATACTAAATTTACGTGGTGCTTGGCAAATATTAAGTGCTTATTTTTTTATATTATTTAATTTTTTGAGGTAATGTGTTACTGTGTTTCTCATGCTGACCTAGAGTCTTTAATCCTAACTCAGCATCCCAAAATCTGAAATTAGTAGACACAAACCTTAATCTTATTTGGCTGCTGCTGCTGCTTTTTTTTGTTTGTTTGTTTTTAACAACTTAATGATTTACAAAATGTATATTCCTGATGTTCACAAACATATCCAGAACAGCAGAGGTTGTAGTGTAGGTGTTAACTTCTTTCTGTCTCTGTTCAAATTAAGTATAACTCCATTTGAATTTTACACCCTGAATTTTTTGTTTATAAGTCAAAAGTATTATAACTTTTCAAGGTCGTTGTACTACTAAAATTTTCTGTGTACTGTGGGTTCCATGTGTAGTTTTGGTTTTGTTTTCTTTTTCTTTTGAGATAAGGTATTACTAGGTAGTTAGCTCTAGCTGGCCTAGAACTTACTGTGTGGCACCCATGTGCCTTGACCTTGCATCTCTTCCTCACTGCTTCCTGAGTCCTGTGGTTGCAGGTCTGTGCCACATGATCAGCTCCACGTGTCTTTGCCTGCTGCAAGGTATCCTCACTGATCAGAACCCAGAAAGTAAATAAGTAGGAGATTGTGTCTTTGCCGTTTTCTTTCTTTTTTCTTTTTTTTTTTTTTTTTTTTTTTTTTCTTTCTTTCTTTTTTTTTAACATATGTACTTTGTGTGGGGTTGTTTTCTTTTGAGACTGTTTCATCTCAGCTAGCCTTGAACTTGTGATTCTCCTGTCTCAAGTGCTGAGATTACATGTGTATATAATCGCACCTAGCTATTTTGTGGGTTTTTGTTAATTCTTATAAGTAATATTATATATTGAAATTTTTATATGGTATTATGAATTTCACAGGTAAATGTAATGAGATATTTGTAAACTACTATATATAAATCTACTAAAAATAGAAGTTACACGGACTTGTGTTGGGAATAGAAACTAGGAAGAAAAATATAAATAGAAACATTGTAGATTGGTCTCTTGTCTCTTATTATTGATGAACTAAAACAGACAGCTTTCTAGGACATAATGAGCTAGGCACACACTTGCTGAAATAAATTATTAAAACAAGACTTGGTATTTGGCAATGCTTGATAAATATGCATGTTGTGCAAATAAAGGCCAAAGACAAAGTTTTTTTCTTTACAGTTTGTGTTATTTTATCTGTTTGTTTTATTTTTATTTTATGTACATTGGTGTTCTGCCTGTATGTGTATCTGTGTGAGATCCCTTGGAACTGGAGTTAGACAGTTGTGAGCTGCTGTGTGGGTACTGGAATGGAACCTGGGGCCTCTGGAAGAGCAGCCAATGCTCTTAAGTGCTGAGCCATCTCTCCAGCCCCCACAAGGCTTTTTTATAGACTAATTCTTACTTGTCTAAAATGCAATGACATTTATGTTTACAAGACCTTAATCAAGGAAATACTAGCTTTCTGCTACTAGAAAAGTTGCTTTTTAAATTTTTATATTTTTTAAGAGTTTCATGCATTGTGTTTTAATCATATTTACCCCTTAATTACCCCCTACCCCTCAATTGTAGTGCATGCATGTGTACGTGCGTCTTGTGTGCGCATGTGTGTGCACACAACTGAATGCTTTGTTTTGTTTTGGTTTGTTTTACTTTCTTAATATATAGCCCATACACTCGTGGCATATGAAGTCATCCACTGGAGTATGATCAACCTACCAGGGGCCAGCCATACTTAAAGAAAACTGACTTCCCCAGAAACCATTAACTGTGAATAGCTCTTCAGGGATAGGGCTCATGAGCTCCTCTGCCTTCCATATAACAGCAATTTTAAAGATGCCCATGGTCACTTGGGTTTACTTCAGTGCCTTAGGTGAAGCAGAATGTACTTGGTTTTCAAAGCTGCTTATTTCACAATTAATTGGAAACAGAAAAATCTTCTGGGAATGAGATAAGGCCCTTCAGACAGTCTCCCCTCCCCCCCTCCTTTTTTTTTTTTAAAGAAATCTGTGTTTTCTGAGTCTATTTATTTATCCCTGAGCTATATTCTCAGTCCTTCCAAATCTTTCATTCATACATACATACATATATATATATGTATATATATACATATATACATGTATATATATGAAAATTGTGGCTTGGGAGGGTGGTATGTGCACATGAGTACAGTTGTCTGTGGAGTGCAGAAGAAGGCATCAGATCTCTTGGAATTGGAATTAAGTGGTTGTGAGCCAACTAGCATGGGTGCTGGGGACTGAACTCTGATATTCTGTGACAGTGGTGCATGCTATTAACTAATGAGCTCTTTTCAGTCCTCCAAATCTTTTTTAAAATGAGTATCCTGCTAGATTTATTTTTTTTTTTGTTTTTTGAGACAGGGTTTCTTTGTGTAGCTCTGGCTGTCCTGGAACTCATTCTTTATACCAGGCTGGACTTGAACTCAGAGATCTACCTGCCTCTGCCTCCTAAGGGCTGGGATTAAAGATATATACTACCACACTCATCAATATTAGTGTTTTTAATTTAATTATTTGCATATTGGTGGGAAAATGTGTATGTGCTTGTCAGAGGTTGAGAGACTGAAGTCCTGTATTTTTCTATCTTTTAGAAATTAATTTTATGTGTGTATTTTGCCTGCATGTATGTCTATGTACCACATAGGTTCCTGATGCCTATGGAACTGGAAGTACAGTTAGGATGCTGGGAGTCGAACCTGGGTCCTTTGGAAGAGCAAGCAGCCAGTGTTCTCCAGCCCTCCTGTGTTTTTCTTCATCACTCTTTACCTTACTTTTCTGAGACAGGGTCTCACATTGATTTCCAGGTCATCTGTTGGCTAGGCTAGCTGGCCAGCGAGCTCTGGGGAATCCTGCTATCTGCCTTCTAGTACTGGATTGCCTCTGCCTCCCCAATGCTGGGATTAAAAGGCGTATGTCATAACCACATTCTGCATATGTCACTGTTTTTGTTTTGTTTTTAATGTTTTTAGTAACTTTGGAGGAAGGAAATGATATGACTTGAGGTTGGAAGACACCTTTATTCAGGTGAAAAGTTAGGTCAAAAAGATGTATTTAGAAAATGGAATCAGTAGGATCTGTTATCCCATGGATGTAAATGAATAACTGGGAAAGACTGGGAGATAGCACGTGGTGGTGGGGAGAGGGAGATCATTTCTTAGCCAGCCTCAGGTATATAGTGAGTTCTAGGCAGCCTGGCAGGCATGGTGAGACATGCCTTTAGCCTCAGTACTGGGGAGGTAGAGACAGGCAGATCATAGAGTTCCAAGCCAGCCATGGCTATAGACAGACGTTGTCTCAAAAAACAAAAAGCCCAATAGATAAATATAGTATAGGAGATTCCATGTTAAAATCAAGATGGAAGATACTTTAGCTCTTTTTTGGTGGTTCCAGTTAAAATTTGGGGTGTATGAAATAGTATGTTTAGATAAAATAGTGAAATGACATTTTCTTGAAAATGTGTTAGCTGGATGTGATGGTACATGGCCTATAATCCATGATGGAAGTAAAGATTTTGAGTTTCAGGCCAGTGTCAGCTAGTGAGTCAGTTTCTTTTTTCTTTTTCTTTTTTTTTTTTTTTTTTTTTTTTTTTTTTTTCGGAGCTGAGGACCTAGGGCCTTGGGCTTGCTAGGCAAGCGCTCTACCACTGAGCTAAATCCCCAACCCCCGAGTCAGTTTCTCAAAAGACAAAGTTTAAGTTTTTATACATTAGTTTGAAACTAGTTTATGTTCATATAAAAAAATACATTTTCTTTTTCTGTAGACTTTTGGCAATTGGATATAGTAATCTGTAATTTTGAAATTTTGGACTTTTGTTATAGTTTTGAGTTTTATTGATACAGTAATTACTTCAAGCTCTGTTAATGACTTTAGCCAGAAAGTGTATAAACATGTAAGACTAAAAGAGAATTCCTGGGAACATAACCTTAAGGGCAGGTAATAATTGGGACTTGAGAGAGATCAAGCAGCAATCAGAAAGTGACTTGGAGGAAAACCAAGAAAGTGGTACCTCACAAACCAAGCTGTGAAGAAGATTCTAAAAGTAAGAAAACATGGTTAGCAGGCTCAAATGTTGAAGATAGAGGGTGTACTGGAGAACAAATATCCATTGATCTTGCATGTATGGTAACTGGTGACCTTAAGGAAGCCAGTGTCATTAGGTTGTTAAACAGAAATGTATGGAGTAATTGGTAGGTAGGATGATAATGTAAACATTTCATGATCACTTTAATGTGAATTAGCTATGTTTTATTTAAATTTGCAAAGTAGATATGTTGTTTTATAGATTAAGATTGGGAGAAGAGAAAAATCAGTAATCACAGAGAATACTAGAGTTGGAATTTGTGTATCTGTTCTCTATATTCCACTGCAAAGACAGAGTGGAAACTACATACATACATACATACACATATATATTAAGTGGTAGGATTTTAATACAGAATAAGAGAAATGTTAGGATATTCTGATTTGTTTCTCTGCTTACTTGAAGGAATAATATGTAGCAGGTACCTGACATATGGTTTTTAATTCTTCCTTCAGATTTAAAGAACATGTACAGAATAACTTGCCTAGAGATCTTTTAACTGGTGAACAGTTCATTCAGTTGAGAAGGGAATTAGCTTCTGTAAATGGACACAGTGGTGATGATGGACCTCCTGGTGATGACCTTCCATCAGGAATTGAAGACATTACTGACCCAGCAAAGGTAAGCTTTTTAATCGTATGTTCATTGCATAAGAAACTAGGTAGCTTATGTGGAAGGGCAATAAGTTTTGGGCCTTTACATCAATATGATTTCAGTATGAATTTAAAGGAGAAAGTCTTACCATGAGACTGGAAGTAACTTAGTTTAGACAAAGTATTTTACTTTGACTGTAATCTATTCCTTTTTTTAAAATTACATTAGAAATTGGCTTTTTGAAGTTCTTTTATAAATCATACTTAAAGCTGGGTATGATGGCACTTGGGAGGCAGTGTCAAGTGGATCTCTGTTAGTTCTAGGACAATCTGGTCTCCATATGAGTTCTAGGATAGCCATGGTTATATGTATAGATACCCTGTCTCAAAAACCAAAGCAAACAAACAATTGTATTTAAAATAATAACACCTAACAATTAAAAACTCCCTACTGAAGAATGAAATATCTGTAGAAGATACTTAAAGTGTGTGATGTTGAGAATTTTCAGTATGTAACTTACAAGATTTTTTTTCTTTTTTTTTCCAAGCTAATTACTGAAATAGAAAACATGAGACATAGAATCATTGAAATTCATCAAGAAATGTTTAATTATAATGAGCATGAAGTTAGTAAGAGGTGGACATTTGAAGAAGGTGTAAGTGTTTTGTTTTATAAGTCTTCAAAATTTAAAAATAAGATTTCTTCTTATAGCAGTGAAACCATTGTTAATATTTCTTTCTATTTGTAGAAGTAATAACTCAAGGTATGCTTCTCAATTGTATTTAACATTTTCCATGACCAGTTTTAAAACCTTACTGCATTCAGATTTCAAATGCAAGATTCCTGATTATTAAGTTATACCTTATAGATAAAACAGCCGTTATAAGGGCTGGGTATTAAGCTCAGTTTGTAGACTGCCTGCCTAACATACTTGAATCTCTGGGTTTGATCCCAGCACCACATTTAGACCAGGTTTGGTGCCAAATCTTATAACTCAGCACTTGGAAGCTAGTGATAAAAAGTTCAAATATTAAAAGTAATCTTCAATTATCCAGTAAGTTTTATGCCAGCCTGTGCTACATCAAACACCATCTCAAAAATAAATACATAATCCATCCATTATAGGTGAATAATATTTTTTTTTGCAAATTTAACTATTTTCTTACTGATTTGGTAAGGAATATGTCACATGTCAAACAGTTTGCCTATTTAAAGTATGTAGTTCATTAGTTCACGGATATGTACTACCATCATCATAGTCAACTTGATTATATTTTTCTCGACTTTCCTCTTGAGTTCTTCTTATCCTACTTAACTCATTTGCAGTTTAGCTTCTGTAGCCCTAGGCTTAAGTTTAATATAGCTTTATTTTTGTAAATTACCCTATGGTGGCCTAACCTGTGAATGGAGTTATATGTCTATTGTGTTGTGTCTGGCTGTAAAATAGTTCTGATAAATGCACAATATAGTTTACCTTAGTAATCAAAATAAAGAATATTTCTTTTAATGGTCTCCTTGTCTACTCTCATTTCTATCCATATATAACTGTTAAAATGGATCAATTTAAAAATAAGTAATAAAGAATAAAATTTTCACTATTATAAAAATGACTAAATAGGACTGGTGTGTGATGTCTCAGTGGTTAAGAGTGCTTGCTGCTCTTGTAGAGGATCCAAGTTTGGTTCCTAGCACCCATGTTGTGGGGGGCTCAGAAATGCAAGTGCAGTTCAGAGGATCCACACTCTCTGGACTCTGGGCACCCGTACCTGCATGCAAATAGTGTACATAAACTCATATAGGTGCACATACACTTAAGTAAAATAAAATACATATTGTTTGAAAAGACTGAATAAATGGAAGAGGTGTTCTTTTCCATTGTCAAACTCATGGAGGTTGAATAATTTTCATTAAAAAAAAACTATTTTATGCCAGGTGTAGTGTCATAAGTCTTTAATGCCAGCATTTAGGAGACAGAGCTAAACAGATCTCTGGGAGTTTGAGGTTAGCATGATCTACAGAGACTATCTCAAGCCCCCTCCACCCTGAAAAATTAGTAATGAATTTAAAATTTTATTCTTTGTAATTAAAATTATTTATATCATTGTACTTAATATTTTGACTTTGGTTTACTTTTATTGCCATACAATATTTTTTTTGCAGATTAAAAGACCTTATTTTCATGTGAAACCTTTGGAAAAGGCCCAACTAAAAAACTGGAAAGAATACTTAGAATTCGAAATTGAAAATGGGACTCATGAAAGAGTTGTGGTTCTCTTTGAAAGATGTGTCATATCTTGTGCCCTCTATGAGGAGTTTTGGATTAAGGTAAGAAAATGACATAGTGTTTAACTTGAATATATTATAAACATTGATCTAGTGACTAACCTTTTTTGTACTTCTGTTGAATGTTGTTCATATAACTATATCTGTTGCATTAGGAGATGGTCTGCTTGCAACCAGATTTGACTGCTGCATATGCCAACCTCGTTGCCTCTCTTCGTCCTTCCTTACAGAAACTAGTCTAGTGGTTCAATAAAGGTGCTGAATGGGTTTACAAATAGAATTTTATCGTTCTGTCACATATTTAATCACATGTTCAACTGTAAATTATTCCAGTATTTCCTCTTTTCTATATGTAGTATGCCAAGTACATGGAAAACCATAGCATTGAAGGAGTGAGGCATGTCTTCAGCAGAGCTTGTACTGTTCATCTTCCAAAGAAACCCATGGCACATATGCTTTGGGCAGCTTTTGAGGAACAGCAGGGTAAGAAGGAGAATGTTCAGTTGATTTATTTTAATTAATTTATTTTATGTGAATGAATGGGTGTTTTACCTGCATGCATATCTGTGCTTAAGTGTTTGCAAAGACCGGAAGAGGGCATGGATTCCTCTGGGACTGTACTTAACAGATGGTTGTGGGTGCTGAGAAGTGAGCCTGGTGCTCTTAAATGCTGAATCTTACCTCCAGCTCCTCAATGATACTTTAGCACTTTGTCAGTATGGAATTACTGCACTGAGGGATGTATAAAGAAGAATTTGATTAATTACTTCTGTAAAAGTTATGTTGTTCCCTTAACAATTCAGCTTTGCCATATCCTAAGATCAGCCTTAGACAGTACAAAATAAGCATGGCTACTTAACAAAACCCTGCAACCCCCTAAATAGAGAGCTAGATTTAGTCTGTGGGCTAATGTTTTTCAGTTCTTGATATCAAGTCTGTTTCAGAAATTTAAACCAAGTGATGTAAAGTGTATTTTGGAAATTTAAACAAAAGTATAAACATTTAATTACTGTTTTAGGGAACATTAATGAAGCCAGGACTATCTTGAGAACGTTTGAAGAATGTGTTCTAGGACTGGCAATGGTTCGATTGAGAAGAGTAAGTTTAGAACGACGGCATGGAAATATGGAAGAAGCTGAACATTTGCTTCAAGATGCTATAAAGAATGCCAAATCAAATAATGAGTCATCATTTTATGCTATTAAACTAGCCCGACATCTTTTCAAAATACAAAAGAATCTTCCAAAATCAAGAAAGGTACTTTTGGAAGCAATTGAAAGAGATAAGGTACGCATGTTTTAAACAACATCTTCCATAAAAAGCCAGTACTTCTTCACTTTGGCAACCATGATGAAAGACTTGGTCTATACAGTAATACATTTTATTACTAAATGAGGACAACAGTCCCTCTAAACTGATGTTGCCATTTTTAACATTTTTTCCTAATTACTTTGAATTTAAAGTTTGAGAAAATTATGATTACTGAGTTAAAATTGTAAATATTGTGGTCTTTGTAATTAACTTTTAGAAATTTTAGAAACTTAATGATTGTTAAGTAGAATAAACAGCCTGGGAGAATCCTTTAGGAACAAAAGCATAAAAGTATCAAAGTAGTATAGTGATTTTCTTTTGCAGAAGTTATTTTTACCAGGTGGTGGTGGTGCACATCTTTAATCCTAGCACTCAGGAGGCAGAGGCAGGTGATCTCTATGAATTCGAGGCCAGCCTGGTCTACAAAGCGAGTTACATTGCACAGCCAGAGCTGTTACACAGAGAAACCCTGTCTAGAAAAACCACAAAAAACCAAAAGCACCCAAAAAGTTCCTTTTATATAACAGTTACTAAAAGCTAGTGTGCTGGAAGTGTTTCATTTTATAGATTTTAAGTTGTATTGGGCCTGTTGAAGATACAAGTTTGTAATTAAAGTATTTATAGTCACAAGTAGAGATATAATATACAGATTATCTTTTTGTATTTTAATTTCCAATTTTCATGCTAGACAAAGTCCAGCTATCTAACATAGGATGTTGAGCTTTAATTGGTTAGCATGTAACAACATACTGCACAGTGTGGGAATAATAGAGTAGTGTCACAACCCAGCAGTGTTGCTAAAGAAGCACAGGGATTGTGACCCAGTGACAGAGTACTTGTCTACTGTCCAGTGCAACAGGACAGGGAAAAAATATGTCCTGAAGAATATGTTTCACTTCATTATATACATGCTGAAAACATTGACTTGATTCATATTTTAATCTTAAATAAAATATTGTAGGATGTTATTAATTGATACTGCTTTTTACTCAGGAGAACACAAAGTTATACCTCAATTTACTTGAAATGGAATACAGTTGTGATCTCAAACAAAATGAAGAAAGTATCCTCAATTGCTTTGACAAGGCCATTCATGGTTCATTGCCTATTAAAATGAGAATTACATTTTCTCAGAGAAAAGTGGAATTCCTTGAAGATTTTGGTTCAGATGTTAATAAGTAAGATCTTAAATTCATCATATTTTTTAATGGAACATGAGCATTGTTATTTTGTGATGATGATTTGATGGTTACATTAATACATTGCTAAATTTACTTTAAAATATTTTTTAATTATATATATATATATGATGTATATGTATGGGAGAGAGTGCATGTGTTCCAAAATGTATGTGGGGAGGTCAGAAGACAGCTTCATGGGGTTTTCTCTTACTTTTTCCTGGGCGCTAGGGATTAGACTCAGGTCACCAGGCTTGCCCAGAACATAAGTTAGGTGCTGAACTACCTTGTTGGATATAATGCTAAATTTTAAAGTGTTTGTTAAGGCTACTTTTCCTTCAGAGACAAGTGGAGGTAAATTCAGTTTTGTAAATATGTGTATGCTTAAATAGGACTGAAGCTTTATCATCTCTCCAAAACCATTTTCCTCTTTTAAATCAGTGTTATTTGTATATTCATATGCTGTGGTCAGAAGACAATTTGTAGTCCTCAGTTCTCTCCTTCCACCATGTGGGCCCCGCAGAAAGAGAAATGAGATAAAAACTGAACTATGAGACACATGAATGTAGGCAAGGTGGAGTGGCTGTAGTTGATGTAAAGCTCAGTGGTGGAGTATGTGTCATGTATAAGGCACTGAATTCAGTCCTCAGCAGCATGCACAGAGCTAAGATAGGATTAGTCTGGAAAAGGAATGCCATCTAATCTCAGCTTAGAAAAGAAGGTAGATGTGGTCACACAGATCTTGCTCACTGGACTCATCCTCCTGAATCATAAAAAGCTACAAGTTGAGGATAATGTAAGGGTTTGCTGTAGATTTGGGGGAAGGGGAGGATAAGATCTAAACTTTAGATTTAAATCTGGTAACCTGGAAAGTAGAAATACTGCCTAGAACATTGGTAAAGTTCCAGTCTTTCTCTCTTGCTAGTAAGTAAATATCCCAGTGCCTAATAGGCATGTATGTGCCTTTGCTGATATGATTTACAATGATTTCCACTGAATCCATTCTAAACTTGAGTGTCTACATGTGTGTGCATGTTTTTGATGGTAAGTTTACAGCTTGACACAGCTAGTATTTCAGTTCTTGAAATCATGCTAAATATTTTGTATTTATATAGTATAACAGTCATAGCCATTTAAATGGATACAGGTACTGTTGTTTTAGTGAGTGGAGAGAGGCTCACTCAGATACCCAAGTTTTTCAAGTCATGTATTAGGAGGATGGAATTAAACCCTATTTCATAGTTCCTGCTTTTAACTACCTTGTATACTCTACAGTCAGTGTTTTACACTGAAGAAGGTATACAGAGAAACTGACTTTATGTAATGCTAGCTTTTCATTGGGATAGTATGATACTCGGGTTCTACAAAAGTATATGGAATGACATATGCTTGATCTGTATGGATGAAAATAGATTTGTCATGCTTCCTAGAAGAGGTAGTTTCATTTAGTTCCTATTGGATTCTGATGAAGAAGAGAAACACAGCGATAGTAACAGAATACGTTAACAGTAACGTGCATGAGTGGAATAGTATGTGACGTACTCTAAGTATTGAATCCAAGGCCTGGTACATCGTAGTTAAGTACTTTACCCACTGACCCAGTGGTTCTCAACCCCTTTTTGGGGTCACATATCAAATATTCGGCATATCAGATATTTATATTACGATTCATAACAGTAGCAAAATTAATTTAGCAATGAAAATAATTTTGATTGTTTGGGGTCACCACAACATGAGGAACTGTATTAAAGAGTTGAAGCACTGGGAAGGTTGAGAACCACTGCATTGACCCATTGAACCTACTTCTCCAGAACCAAGTAGGGTTGTTTTGTTTTTAAATTGAGCGAGCCCTAGCTGACCTTGAATTCAGAGATCTATCTGCCTTCTGAGTGTTAGGGTTAACAGCATGCGTACCATATCTGGCCAGAACTAGGATCTTGATGCAGTTCAGAGGTTGTACTATCAACAGTAAACAGCAAATTCTTAGAATTGGCACCTACAGAATGAGCTATCATTTTTATTTGGTAATAATATCCAAACAAATTACTGGTTCAGTGAAAGGTACTATGTATGCTGTTAAACATGTAGGTATGGAGCATCTGGATATCAGAACTAAGATTTAAGTCTTAAAAGATAAGACAAACAGCCCAGTTACAAATTTATATAAGTTGTTTTCTTATGTGGAAATAAATCTTTCTAAAAAATGTTTTATACATCCCAAAGGGTTTTGTTTTTCTTCCCCTTCAGGCTTCTGAATGCATATGATGAACATCAAACACTCCTAAAGGAACAGGATTCCTTAAAAAGGAAAGCTGAAAATGGGTATGTAATTTCTTGGGATGTAAAATCGGGAAGGGATGCTTTAAACATTTCAATATGAAAATTCCTTTTAAAACATGTACTTACCAGGAAGGGATGCTTAAAACATTTCAATACAAAAATTCCTTTTAAAACATGTACTTTATATTTTTTTATGGCTTGAAAAAAAAACATGAATGGTTGAGCTTAGAAGCAAGTATGAAGACTGCCTTCAGCCTACCACTCTCCAAGGCCCAAAATGGAGATGAGACTGAGAGTTGGAAAGCCATTAAGATGACTAGAGTTGGGCCACTGGCCCTAAGTTGAGGGTTGTAGTTAAGGAAATCCTTATAGTTAGGGTGACAGTTCAGGGCAATCTGGTGGCAAGCACAGTGGGGTTGTGTTTCTATAAAGAATTGGAGGTAAGTTTGTGCTGCAAAGTTTGTTCATCTACAGAATAACTGCTAAGCTATAACAGGTTATGCAGAAACGTGAATGTTGTGTAGACAATCTCTAGTTTTTACTTAGTCAGGATTAAAGGCATTTGCCAACATGCCCAATTTACAAGTCTTTTTTTAAACATCAAGTACAGATGAAACACAGGTCACATCCAGACTCTAGGCTAGTTTGCCACCTCTGGCATAAAGAAAGAACTAAGCATGTAATTTCTCAGCATGAGGTCACCCTGTATAAATGGAGAGTTATAGATTTGTCAAGAGTAAGAAGGCTAAAAAGTCAAAGGTCAGATTGGAAATCTATTACTTGGAGTGGCAGACTACTGTTGACCCTTTGAGGACAGGGATCAGTACCATCTGTGCTCTTGGCAGCTAATCTAGATAGCATCTCATGAATATATTAGAGGTCACATTCCTTGGCAGAAATGGTAGGTAAAGTTCTGAGGATGGAGAAGTTTCAGAGATTGCTCCATAACGAAAGGTAAACTGGGCTTAGCCTTCAGTCTGTTTACCACAGTTTTGTCTAGCTAGGCCTTTTTTTCCCCCTGACTGGTTACCTTCTGAATAGCATCTTGCTCTCAGAAGACGGTTGAAAGCATTAACTAAGACAAAAGTACACAGTATAGTTGTCTAGGAAAGGTCCTATCTATGGGAATTTTGAGTTTCTATTTTGGCCTTTTATATAGTTCAGAAGAACCAGAAGAAAAGAAAGCACACACAGAAGATATGTCATCAGCACAAATCATTGATGGGGATTTACAGGCAAATCAAGCTGCATATAATTACAGTGCCTGGTATCAGGTAAGTCTGCATAATTTATTCTTCGTTGTAGGTCTATACTGTGTATTTCCTTTTGTGATTTTAGTGGTGGAATTTCAACAGCTTAATTTTATATGTGGAACATAGCTGTAATTCTAGTATGCTGACATATTTACTTTTACCTTTTCAGTATAATTATCAGAATCCTTGGAATTATGGACAGTATTATCCTCCACCTCCAACCTGATGGAAAAAATGTAAATTTCAGATTGGTTATATGAGAAATGTGGAATTATTTTTTTTGAAGGATGTAAACATAGCATAAGCTTGTATTTGATAATTTGTCTTCCCAGTTTCTGTGTAACATTTGTTTAGTTAATAGTAGAAAATGTCAATTAGTAGTGTACCATAGAAACTTTCCTACCATTTTTAAAATTTACTTTTTATTGGAGAACTATTTTTTTTTATTTTTATTTTATTTTACTTAAGTGGTCTAGAATTCTTTTGCACCTCATGCAAGAGATTTGTAGCCTTAAGTGTAGGGAAAAAGACTGACTGCAAATCATGTCAGTTACAAGATTCTGGGAAAAAAAATAAGGGCTGGTTATTGAGAATTTTATCTCCTTAAAAACAAGATTTAAAAGAAAGATTTTTAACCTCAAATGCTAAGGTTGTCTCTGTGTTTCAGTTATACTTGGAAATTTGGCTCTAATTGCAAGAAAGATGAACTATTACCATGCTCTGCCTTGGAATAGATTATAAATGAGAAAGTGTAATGAGAAAGTCAGCATCCCCTTAAGAAATGAAACATCAAAGTATGTTTTGGGAGACTCTGTATCTAGAATATTCATGTAAAACTTGCGAGCAAGCTTTCATTTTGATCAAACTTATCGTCATTTTTGTAATAAAAGTGAAGACTCATGCAGCAATTGTTTATGAATTCATTTGGGGGAGGTACACCAAATACAGATTAACATTGCTTTGAACTAAGCTTTCTCTAAATTTATTATCTTCCTACCAGAATGTTTTACTTACTTTGATTTTCTGCTTCAAGTTCTATGCCTTTGACCTTCCACCATGGAATAATATTTTTAAAATGTCCTGGACAAAGATAGCCACCTTGATTAACAGTTATACTCTTATTTGGATGAACTCCCAAGTCCTGCTTACCTAATCCGAACATTAATACAGCAACACAGAGTAAGTCAAATCAAGACAATCCATGACATTTTTATTGAGCCTTTTAGTTTATGAGGTAAAAGGAAAAGCAGTTCTCTTTAATACTTTACACAGCTGTAGTAAAATATCTGAGACTTAAAGGGACTTCCAGGGGGTTACATTTCTCAAAAATTGAGATTAAGTAAACAAGCTTTAACTCCTTGAATTTTCCAGTTGACTCTTCCCTTAAAATAGTAACAAGCTCTATTTAGTCTCATTAAGTTTCAAGGCCAAGTTTTTATTGTTGATGTCTTCAGATCTGAAGCACTGGTTTCAGTCAATATCTACTAATTCTACTTCAAAAATGAGTTTGGCATTTGGTGGAATTCTGTGGGAAATGGTCAAGGTAAAACTGATGAAAAGTGCCTCTCCCCCAACCACTAACCTATAGCATAATACTAGAATTGTGAAATCTGGCTATTAGTAATTTAAGCTCAAAAGAAAGAGTGTTGGTGTGGTGGCACACCCCTAAGCCTCAACATTTGTGTGCTGGAGACAGAAATACTTCCAGGGAAGCCCAGAGAGAATGTCCCAATAAATTTAAGAGGCTCAGAGGCTGGCTTTGAGTCTCCTTAGTGATCAATAGAAAGCAATCATAAAAGTCGAGTTTCAACAGTATTCTTCTTACCTGAATGCCTCACTAATGCTACTGAATTAGCCACTATCAGCTGCTTGCTACTTAGTATTCAGGCTGTACAAGTCAGAACATGGCACCTACTGTGAATTCAAAGCTAAGTTGGTGATACACAGCTTTAATGCCAGCACTGGGAAACAGAGGCATGCAGATCTGAGTTCCAGGACAGCCAGGGCTATACACAGAAACCATCTCCAAAAAACAAAATAGAAATGAATTTAACTTTTTTTAAGACTACAGAGAGGACTTCCAACCTTAACCTCACTCCTTATCCCCAAAAATCCCAATATCAAAACTAATTTTGCCAACAAGAATGGAATCAATGCCTAAAAACTACTTCCCACTTAACTATTGGATTAAAGTCTTAAATGGTCTACAATCATTGCCTTTCTGCTTTTTGTAAATGTTGACAAACCAGTTTGTCATAGAAGTACTGTAATTATTAATAAATGCTTACTAACATTATTTGTCCTGTGGTCTCTGTCATTTTACATGTGGTAACCATTGTTTACATTCTATTTCTAAGATTTGAATCCTCAGTCACTGGCCCCGATCTTAAATCTGTGGGAATTTTGTTTTGGGGTGTGTGTGTGTCTGTGTCTGTTTAAATTCTAAAGGAAAAAGGATACTTGGCGTCAGGTTGTCCTTTCTTTCCATAGGCCCATTCTGGTTCAATCTCCAGTCGAGCCTTTTCTCCTTTACTCATAGTCAGGAGCGCTTCATCCCACTAAAAGCAAGAACAAAATACACATGATTACAGAACGCAAATAAACATTTTTTAATTCTACTGGTGCTGCAGAGATGGCTTCTTAACACTTTGGCAGAGTTCAGTTCCCAGCACCCACATCAGGCAGCTCCTATCTGCCTCTAACTCCAGCTCCTGAGGAACCCCGTTCTGATCTCCATGGGTACTCATATGCACATACATAACATACAAAACACAATAATTTTGTTTGTTTGTGCCCTTTGTCCACCAGGCTGGTCTTGAATTCATACAGAACCATTTGCCTCTGCCTCTCAAATGCTAGGATTAAAGTGTGTGACACCATGACTTAACTGTAAAAATAACCTTTAAAAAATTCCATTATTGCCCTAAGGTAATATGCTTGGATGAATTCCTAAATCTGTCTTCAGTTTCCTTAACATGAAGTTTCAACAAGTTAAAAGCAAAGCTCCAGTCAGCCTTTTTTTTTTTCTTGTTAGGTTGGAGAGCAAACCTTGTACATTTTAGCCAAGCTACATTACATCTTGTACTAAAACCTCTGACCTGCTGTTTTACATTGTTTTGAGTTCTACATAGAAGTCTTTAAGTCTCATCTTAGATTTACAGAAAGCAGAATGTCATATTTTTGTAGCTACATTAAGTAAACAATTTGCATGTCACCATTTGAGTTTCTGAGAAACAATTTAAACAGGTAGTTCTAACAAAACATAATTTGAGGAAATTATCAACTCGACTTCTAATTTCTTCAATACACTGTATTAATAGTTAATCTTACTTAAGGCTAACTTCTCCTTAAGGTTTACTTTGTTATTTCTCATATGCTTGGGCAAATAAAGCATGTTGATGTCTCAGAGATTTTTAGAAGAAATAAATTGCTTTCTACAAGTACTTCAGTAGAATAGATTTCTTCATTGTATGTGCCAACAAACATTATGCCTGGGTCCAAACTAGGCCCTCTGAATGTGGGTGAAAGTTATGTGGCTAGATCTGTTTGGGGAGCTCCTGGCAGTGGGACCAGGACTTATCTCGAAATGGCTTCTGGAAACACATTCCCTAGGGTGGGACACCTTGCTCAGCCTTGACACCGGAGGGGTGTGTGTGTGTGTGTGTGTGTGTGTGTGTGTGTGTGGTCCTGCCTCAACTTAGTATGCCAGACTTGCCAGACTTTGTTGACTCCCCAAGGGAGGCCTTACCCTCTCTGAGAGGGGGTGTGGGGGGAGAGGGGGTGGGAGAAGGAACTGGGATTGGTATGTAAAAATAAAAATAAACCAAACTTTTTTTTCTAATAAAAAAGAAAAAAAAATTAAACGTGAAAGGCTGTTTTCTGACAGTATTAACTTCCAAAGTAAGCTTATACATAGAAACTACTGTATGAGTCCCCATTATATTAAATTATACTTCCTAAAGCTTACAGCTCTGGAGTTTGTCAATATTGTTTATTTGTTCAGATAGGGTCTCTATGTAGCCCTGGCTGGAGCCTCCACAGATCTAGCTACATCTGCTTGGAGTGCTTGGATGAAAGCATGCTTGGCCCAGGATTCTTACTTTATAGATGGGGAAATTGACATCTAGAAAACTTTTAACCAGGTCAGCCAGCAAGGATACTACAAAGTCTTTCTGACTTAGATTATTTTCCTTATATCTCTAACCCTAATTCTTGGGTTTTTATAAAATGGTTTTTGTATGTTTTGGTGGTTTGAATGATAATGCCCCCATAGGCTCATATACTTGAGTGCTTAGTCCCCATTTGATAAACTGCTTTGAAGGATTAGGAAGTATGGATTTACCAGGTGTGGTGGTACACACCTTTAATCCCAGCATTTGGGAGCCAGAGGCAGGTGAATCTCTGTGAGTTAGAGGCTAGCCTGGTCTACAAAGTCAGTTCCAGGACTGCCAGGGCTGATAAACAGAGAAAACCTGTCTGGGGGGCGAAGGGTGGGGTGGTGGTGATGTTGGAGGAGGTGTGTTGCTGGGAATGGACTTTGAGGTTTGAAATGCCCATGCCAGGCCCAGTGTCTCTGTCTCTATGCCTGGTGCCTGCAGATCTGGATGTAAAGCTCTCAGCTACTTTTCCAGCACCATGCCTTCATGCTCCCTACCGTGACATGAATGAACTAAGTAAGTCTCTGAAACTGTACACAAGCCTCCAATTATAAGAGCTGCCTGGGTCATGGTGTCACTTCACAGCAAAAGAATAATAACGAAGACACGTTCAGAATCTAACCTAGCTAGGACCCTGTATATACTAGTCAAGTGTCCATCACAAAGCTGCTCCCCATCCCCACAATCCAAACTTTTTGAGAGCCTTACACCACAATCAACATCTGTTAGAATACCTAGAGATTCATTTGCCATCTTTCTTTACTTACTCCTCTGATAACCTTGCCTACTCCAACCTTGAAGCTTAAAGGCTTGGCATTTTTCTTCTTCTTTGAGCCTGCAAAACAGATTTACCTTTTAATCACATACTATAGTTTTAATTACCTTCTAAACTGTATTATTAAAGTATTTAAAAACTGCCCAACAAAGTTATAAAAGAAACCTTAAAACATGTTTGAAGTATGTGATTGATTGTTGTACTATATACATACATAGCTACCTACAACTGCATATAGCCTCAAGATGAACACAACCTGAAAGAGAGGATCTGGACCACTAAATAACAACCTATATTGACTTCTTTGAGGCAGAATCTCACTGTGTAGCTGGCCTAGTACTCACTACTTAGACCCTGAACTTACAGTGAATTTCCTGCCTTTTGTCTCCAGAGTGCTGGGATTATTTTTATTTTCTGTTTTCACATTAAAATTGTAAAGCATTCTGGGACATGGCTAGGTTAGAATATTGCTTCTCTTACTAACCTGATACTGAGGCTTGGTCACCAATGTTGCAGTGTTGCGAGTTTAAGGGAACCTTTAAGAGGTGATTAGATGCATAAAGGGTATGAGTACTTTTTTTTAAATAGGAACAAGTTCCTCCTGTGGTGTTTAGTAGTTAAATGCAGAATAGACTATTAGCAAAGCAAGCGGAGCAATGACCTCCCTCAATCATGGCCACACAAGTGCTTTTCTTCATGTGGTCCCCACTTTCTTAGGACAGACAGCACTTGACACCAGGAGCAGAGCACATGCCACTTCCACTGTGTTCTTGGAGTGCCACAACTAACAGCCACGCTAAACCTCTTTAATAAGTCTCAAGAGTTCAGAAACAGACATAAAGCTTTCCCCACGTTCCACATCCTTTGCTTCCCAAATGATCAAGATTAGCCAGCCAACAACCCATGAATGGTAGACCACCACCAAGAAAATCTTGGTACAAAAGACATCAGGGAAAAGTAATAGCAAAGAAAAAAGAATGACCTTTTGCTTATCTATCTAGTGCACAAACGATAAGACTTACTTGTTTGAATATTAGTGTCAAAAACAGTTCCATCTGGGAGTGTCCCTGTATACCAGCAGTGAACAACATCTCCCTTTTTAGGAAAGTTGGTTTTATCTCCCTTTTTTAGAACAGATTTTGTATATTTCGGTGGACCCTAAAAATAAAATACATATTTACGTCCTTTTAAAAAGATGACAGAATACTTATAAATAATGGTTACTAAAGTTAGGTCAGAGTAACAAACTACTTGTAGCCAACATTAGTTAAGAAAACAACTTAACCCAGTGATGATTCACATATGAGGCCATAATTTACTGTCAAATAACTTACAGTATCTTTGGAAACTAAAATTCTCATGGCATGACTTTGTTAATCATTCAATACCATAAATTCCCAAAGTTAAAAAAATAATACTAAATTCCTAAGGTACTATGACATTCTCTACCCCATGCCAATTACTAGATTCTTTTTTTTTTTTGATCATATGCAATGAAAATGAATAGTGACGTTGCCTCCATCCACAGCCAGACTATGACCCCTCAAGAATCTTAGATGGATCCAGGAATGGTGGTATACAACTTTAATCCCAGCACTCAAAGAGGCAGGGGAAGCCAGATCTGTGAATTCAAGGCCAGCCTAGTCTACGTATCAAGTACCAGGCCAGTCAGATTTGCAAGCTGAGATACTGTCAACAACAACAACAACAACCAATTTTGGAGGGAAAAAACTCATGCAAATAAATGGTTCCTGTATTCAGAAATGGATCTGTATTATCCAAATTAATTTTTGGTTTATAAATCTTAAAAAAAAATTTTTTAAAACAAGTAGCAAGGCTAGTTATTAAGGATTTAAAATCTATTTGGTTCCTGAGTTTGAAAATGAGAGAAATAGTGTTATTATTCTTTCTCCCTTGCCTAGGTGCAATTGGTCAAGTCATGTATTCAATTGTCTGACTCCCTTAACTCTAGATTCCTTTACTTTTCAGAACTTGAATTAAACTTTAGTCTCTCGGCTAATAGTCTCTCCCTTTGATAAAGATTTTATTGACCAAACTAGCCAGGGTTTTATCCTTTTCTGGGCTAGGTCTGAATCTTGACCTGCAAAGGCTGTAGGAACAGTAAGTTTCCAATAGCTCAAGGGCCTTATTCTAGGCCAGTGGTTTACAACCCTTTGGGGTCATATACCAGATATCCTACATATCAGATATTGACATTATGATTCATAACAGTACCAAAATTAGTTATGAAGTAGCAAGGAAATTTTATGTTTGTGGGTTACCACAACATGAGGAACAGTATGAAAGGGTCACAACATTGGGAAGGCTGAGAGCCACTGCTCTAGGGTTACCCTTCTGAGAAATTCAACACTTCCTGTTATAGAATATTATCTTAAGGTGTGTTACTCTTGTTTATGTTGCATTTGTTTAATTCTGTGAACCTGTCTAAGACACCTGATGGTCTAATTAAGAACTGAACAGCCAAAAGCAAGGCAGGAAAAAGGATAGGCGGGGCTGGCAGCCAGAGAGAATATATAGAAGGAGAAATCAGAGAGGAAAGAAATCAGTAGCCAGAGAAGGAGGATGACACAAGGGGCCAGCCACCCAGCTACACAGCAAGCCATGGAGTAAAAGTAAGATTTACAGAAGTAAAAGAACAGGAAAAGCCCAGAGGCAAAAGGTAGACCGGATAATTTAAGTTAAGGAAAGCTGGCAAGAAACAAGCCAAGCTAAGGCCAGGCAGTCATAAGTAATAATAAGCCTCCATGTGTGATTTATTTGGGAGCTGGGTGGAGCCCCCCCCCCCCCCCCAAAGAGCAAAAACAACCAACAACACTTCCAGAATTTCCTGTCTGTTCCAGCCATCCTAAAGGTTAAGGCTCCTGTCTCAGTCTGTGTTTAAGAGCCTAACTGGCAACACAGAGGTTTCCTATTCCCCTTGGGTCTCAAGAACATCTCACTTCCTGCCCCCGTTAAAGTCTTTGCCATTCCCTCTCCCTCACTGTTACTCTTCCTTAAAAGGCCCAGTCACCCACACATGTAAATGGGGGCTTCGGTCTGAACAAAACTGCCAATTTAAAAGTCTGCTGAGTGCATCTTTGACATAGGTAGTTCTTGAGTGATGTTAAAAATTACTACTCTAATGCCCAAAGGCCTACACCATGGAAGACACAATCTCTATGGAATCTTTTCCATTTTCAAACTCAGGACACCTGCCAAGTATTCCTCTCTGCAATGCTTCCTGCATGAACACCTGACACTATGCTTCAATTTTTTATTTAAAGTTTTTTAGTGTGTATATATACATGTGGGTCAGAGTTGATTCTCTTAGCCCCCACTCACTTTTTTTTTTTTAAAGATTTACTTTTATCTGTGTGTATGTGAGTGCATGCCATTTATTTGTGGGTGACTGTGAAGGCAGTAGAGTCTGGTCCCTGGAGTTGGAGTAACAGGTAGTTATGAAATGCCCACATGGGTGCTGGCAACTGAACTCAGGTCCTCTGGAAAAGCAGAAAATGTTTTTAACATCTCAGTCATCTCTCTAAGACTCATCTCCTTCCACTTCTATGTGAAGTCTGGGGGACAAAATCTGGATGCCAGGCTTCCCATTACACATCTGTACTGGCTCAACCATTTCACCAGCACTATATTGCAGTTCATAACAATAGTATACCTTATACAAGGAATTTTGCTTCCTCAGGAACTCAGTATTGTCTGGAGATACTTTAGTTTAATGATGCAAAGATGTGTTGCATTCTTTTATGTTGCATTTGTTTAACTCTGTCAAACTTGTTACTTTACCTGTCTAAAACACCTGATTGGCTTAATAAAGAGTTGAACAGCCAGTGACAAAGCAGGAAAAAGGATAGGCAGGGCTGGTAGGTAGAGCGAATAAATAGGAGGAGAAATCTGGGAGGAAAGATCCAGGAGCAGGATAAGGAGGACTCCAGGGGCCAGTCACCCAGCTACACAGCAAAACAAGGAGTAAAACGTAAAGAAAGGTATATAGAAACAGAGAAAGGTAAAAGCCCAGAGGTAAAAGGTAGACGAGATAATTTAAGAAAAACTGGCTAGAAATAAGCCTCCATGTGATTTATCTGGGAGTTGGGTGGCAGGCCCCCAATACAGCTAAGACCAAAAGAATAAAGACCCAAAAGAGTAAAAACAACCAACTACACTTGGGGAAAAGGGTTTTGGCCTTCATATCTCAATCACAGTTCATAACTAAGGGAGGTCAGGGAAGGCACCGACAGAGGAAAGGTTACTGGCTTGCTCAGATTGTGTTCTTTTGTTTATTTGTTTTTTGAGACAAGATTTCTCTGTGTAGCCCTGGCTGGCCTCAAACTCAAGAGATCTGCCTGGCTCTGTCTCTTGAGTGCTGGGATTAAAGGCGTGCACCACCACGGCCCAGCCTTCAGCTTGTGTTCTTAAATGACCTTAGACCACTTGCCCACATCAATCAAGAGAATGCCCCCACAGACATGCACACAGGTCAATCCGATGGCAGCACATCTTCGATGGTGGTTCTCTTTTCCCATGTGACTGCTTTTGTCGTGTTGACTGAACTAACAGCACAGATATCTACTACACATTCTACAGCCCCAAATAGCATCCATCAACAAAGAAATAATAAATTGAGCCCCAGAGCTCCCCTTATTCGCCAACAAACACAAAAAACCAAATAAGCAAAAAAGTCTAATTTGGGCACGGTAGCCTGTCCAAATCCCAGCACTTGGGAGACGAGGAAGAAGGATCATCATGCATTTAAGGGTTGTCTGGGTTGCAACAAACTCCGGGGATTCTGTCCCTGCTTCCCTTCTCCTTGGAGTGCTAGAATTACAGGCAATCTACTACTCTATCTGGCTGGCTTAATATGGGTTTTAGGGATTCAAGAGTCCTTTCTCCTGTAATGCAAATATTTTTACCAACTGAGCCACTGCACCTGCCCATCATTTTCTTAAGAGAATGTATCCTGTCTGCTACATGAGTACCCATGAGAGCAATGAACTGCATTCTGATTTTTAGAATACTGTCTTGTGACTTTTGCCTCAAATTAACCAAACTAACATGAATTCAGACCAGACCTAGTGAACAATTTCTGCTTGTTTCTTCACCATTTTTCCTCTGTAGTTCCAAAGTACAAGCATAGACAATAACAACAGGGATGAGCACAGTATCACTGAGAGGATCCAGGAGGAGAGAGTGTGTAATTGACTTCAGTGTTACCAATTTAATAAAATAAATGAGATCCTTAGTTCTAAGGACACAGGAAAAGTAAAAGGAAAGGTAAGTATTCACAGGACTTCTAATGAATAGTAGTCAAACCTACAGGTCTTTACAAAAATCACCCTTTAAAATCCTCTGCATTAGCTGGGCGGTGGTGGTGGTGCACACCTTGAATCCCAGCACTCAGGATACAGAGGCAGGGGCATATCTGTGAGTTCAAGGCCAGTCTGGTCTACAAAGTATGTTCTAGGACAGGCTCCAAAGCTATACAGAGAAACCCTGACTAGAAAAAAAATTTTTTTTTTAATACATTGTTTCTAGCTCCTAAGAAACCGTGTTTCACTACAATTCTTTTTATTAACTTACTTTTTTTTTTTTTTTTGGTTTTTCAAGACAGGATTTCACCATGTAATTTTGGTGCCTGTCCTGGATCTTGCTCTATATAGATCAGGCTGGTCTCGAACTCACAGAGATCCACCTGGCTCTGCCTCCTGAGTGCTGGGATTAAAGGCGTGTGCCACTGCCACCTGGCTGTTTATTTTTTTTGGGGACAGGGTCATACTACATAGCCCTCACTGGCTTGGTACTCAACTACATATACCAGGTTGGCCTCAAGTCACAGAGATCTGCCTTCCTCTGCCTCCTGAGGGTTAGGATTAAAGGGATGCACCATCACCACCACCCCCTTTCCTAACTCTTTAACAGTGTATGAGCTTATCTTATGTCTAATTTTCATGAGGATAAGCTATGCTTTTGAAACCCTATAGTAATCATAGATTTATTTACTTTTGTAGCCACTTAATATTTACTCAATAGATAAAACAGTCATCAAACATAGATATAATAGAACTCGAAATTCTTCTGTGTGTACATACCCACAAACATTAATTTGTGCTTTCTGAAAAAGATTATGCAAAATTAGCTGGCTTTAATCACATAACTATCTGACTTCACTATACCTTAACTTTCAGTCTGTGAACACATACCCAAGCTATAAAACTAAATGTAGATTATTATCATTGATACTGACTGCTTGCAATGAATGAGCTTAAAGCTGGGCCTACAATTACTGTACTTAGGTGGGTGAGGCAGGGGGAAAAAAAAATTCAAGAGTTTGAAGCCAACCTAGACTAAAAGCAAAACCCTATATCCAAAAAAAATAAACAAATCCACAAATGATTTATCAGATTCTTCAAAGTTTATGTAAGAATGAAAAACCTGGGCTGGGAAAATGAGGCATGAACTGTTTCCAAAGCCAGGCACATCATGTTCATTAGAAAAAGCTAAAAATAACTTAAAAGGAAGTTTCTTTAATTCAACCCAACTTGGCTACAGAATCAGGTTCTTAAAATAGTTCAGAAAGTCTGGGAGCTCTGGCCAGAAGCTACTAGCACTTGGGTTTATTTCTATACCAAGGATAGGGAGTCAGTGCACTCCAAATCACAGCTTCCCTCTGAAAAAGTAGCTGTACTCAACCACACCTAGTTTACTTAGAGATATAAAGCAAATGTTAGCTGGGGGTGGGAGTGGGGGGCAATCCCTGCTAGTCGGGTGATGGAGGCCAGCCTGCACAACTTAGTGAAGCCCTTCTCAAAATTAAAACAAGTACTTGGAATTAATTTAGTGGTAGAGCACATCACACATGCATGAGGTCCTAGGTTCAGTCCCTAGTACTAAAAGAAGAAAAAAGTAAAAACTACCAGATACAAACCTCATCAAGAGTCTCTTCAGACTTGGTTTCTTTGGGTTTATCGTCATTAAGCTTCACATTTTTCACTTGCTCAGACACTTTACTTACAGTTTCAGTACCCTTGAAACGCTGTAAAAAATATTCTAACATGAGTACTGAGGACAGGCCAGCAACTAGGAAGAGTATCTAGATTCAACCCTTCCAATAAATGAGCACCTGCACAATGAAGACACATTTATGTATCAATAACTCAAACAAAAGCAAATCACCCAAGGGAATCATCTAAAAACAAAGATATTACTGATTTAAATATATAAAGTCAATAAATTATGACCTCAAACCATTTCATGATATAAATTCTAAACAAGCACCATGACCTTCAGACAAGGAAGTCAGGCTGGGCGGCAGTGGAACACGCCTTTAATCCCAGCACTTGAGAGGCAGAGCCAGGCAGATCTCTGTGAGTTCCAGGCTAGCCTGGTCTACAGAGTGAGATCCAGGACAGGCACCAAAACTACACA
>CABHPQ010143286.1:7867-29474 GCA_902168405.1 Peromyscus aztecus | reverse complement strand
GAGAGAGAGACAGAGATAGAAAGAAAGAATGAACTCATGGTTACTAAGTGTCCGACTGGGTAAGCACATGCATTGCAAAAGAATCCAAAGAAGACGGCAGAACACCTACCATTAGAAAACAACTGCACTTTTATTGAGAAAACGAAATTTAAATACAGGTTGAGCTTTCTGTAACCAAAGTGCCTGCGGCAAGAAGTGTCTCAGCGTTTCCCAGAGTTGACGATATTTGCATATATATAATGAGATATCCTGGAGATGGGACCCAAGTAGAAAGATGAAATTCATTTATGTTTCTTACACAATTTATACACTCAGCCTGGAGGAAATTTTATGCAGTAATTTTAGTTGGCCCATGTTGTGACTGCAGACTGTCACAGGAGGTCAGGTATGGAATTGTCCACCTATGATGTCATGGGTGTCTAGGAAAATTCAGATATTGGAGCATTTCAGATCTGGCATTTCTGGATTTGGGTTGCTTAATTATAGCTGAATAATTAGGAGATACTAAAGACATGGTGGTAGGTATAAACGTGTGTGGAGATGGGGGAGGATTTCCCAGACTTGAAGCAACTCACAGAAGACTTCCCAAAGCAGATGAGAACTCGGTTGTCCCTCAAAGATGTGGAAGTCTTGATGGAAATGAGCTTCAGAAAGAAGAGAAGCAAGACACAGGCCAAAGAACTGATGTGCAGAGCAGAGAAACCATTTGGGTAGCCAGGGACAGCCGTGCGATAAAGAGAATGGGGAATGAACTTAGAAAGCAGGAGGAGGGGGGTTAGGTCAACTGTGTTTGCTATTAAATGCTGGGTTGGAAAACTTAGATTCCATCAGACAGGCTGCAAAAAGCCATTGTCAAGTCCTCAGTGGAGGAGAGAGAATAAATGTGATAACTCATTAGATGGCAGTCTTCACAATGGACTACAAAGGAGACCGGAGATAAATAATCAGCCAGGAAGAAGAGCTGCAAGGCAGTTCAGCTGGAGTCACAGCACTGTAATGTCAGGGTCACAGCTGAGGATCAGTGAAAAAATAAAACTCCAGGTGATTAAAAGTTGGGGTTGTTTAGGACTCTAAGCGGGGGAGAAAATGCATAATTTTAGAGAGGACAATGACAAACTTTAAAAGTACAACATTTGTAACATTCCTAACATACCTTGGATAAAGTGCCCCTGCAAAACAATTCAAGACAAAAAACAAATCAGAGCAATGAACAAAGATTATGAACATGCAATTTTCCAAAGACATCAAATGACTATTAAACATATGAAGCCATATTTACCATACTACAGAATGTAAATAAAGCAACAGCAAGATACTTTTGCTTGTTGATGTGGATAAAAATAATGACATATTTTCAATGACAGTCATGATTGTTTACAAGGAAACACCCATGAAAAGAATATTTGGCGTATGATGCCTGAGGAGCAATGTAGCATTATAAATACACTCATTCACCTTGGGCCCAAGTCTCATGCCTAGCTGCATACATCAAAGGCATACTCATGGGAAATATATCTGAAAAGAAGCTAAATGCCCCATCTAAAAGAGTATAAAAAGTCTGAGCAATTGGAAAAATGTTAGAACCACTGACAAACAATCTTTAACATATGGGAAAACTCACATAATATGCTGGGTTTAAAAGGCATATTATAAGCAGCTTGTTCAATATGTTCTTAATTTTAAAAATCTGTATATATGAATAAAATATAACATGCCATTTTTTGCATTATAATTCAAACAAGCAAGCTGTAAAAAGACACTTTTGAGACAAGAGAAACCAAATATGGACTAAGCAATGGGTGGGACCAAGGACTGGTTGTTGGTTTCCTTACATGGACTAATGATGTTTCAGTTACAATCTCAAGGTTTCTGTTTTACAGTCATGTACAGAATTGACATCTTATAGGGGGTAAACTTCATGAACTCTGGAACTTGTTTTAAAATATGAAAGAAAAATTACTAAGAAAGCTAAGTAAGAATGACAATGTGTTGATAATCGTTACTTACGCAGTTCTTTTCTGAAAGTTCTCCTAACAGAAATGTTCAGGTTTTCATGTCCACGGAACGCTTTTAGCAGAGCTGGCAGGGGAAGCATCTTGCTACTGTCCCCATTGACATTCAGTAGGACAGTCAAATAGGACTTCACAGAGTTAACAGCCATTTCGGTTTCTCTCGGAATCTGCCAGTTTGTCACTACTTTCCTTCTAAAAAGTAAAGTTTGTGATACTTTCAAAATAATGTGTGTGTGTGCACAAGTTTGTAACAGGGTAAACAAAATAGTTATAAGGGCTGCTACTGGTTACACACATATTTTATTTTCTTGTTTTTTAATATGTTTTCAAGTGATTACAATGAATATATTTTATTTTGTAATGGAAAAGAATTCTGAATGCTGTTTTTAAAGTTTCTACGTTTCTGATGTTGAAGAAGTAAATGAAACAATGAGGCAAGTGCTGAAATGGAGAGGGCTCGGGAGGGACATACCCTCCAAGCACCACTCACAGAGGTGGAGACAGATGATGTCTGACTGGGCTTGGGATGTAGCTCAATCAGTAGAGTGCTCACCTAGCATGCATGAAATCCTGGGTTTGATTCCCGGGACCACATATAGTGGGTGTGGTGGGACATGCCTGTAATCCCAGGAGCTAGGAGTGGGAAGCAGGAGGATCAGAAGTTCAAGTTCATCCTCAACTACATAACAAGTTCAGGGACAGCTTGGGCTACATGAGATCATGTATGTAAAAAAAAAATCTGTATAAAGAATCTCAACTAAAAAAAGAGTCAAGGGAAGAAAGAAGTTGAAGAAGACAGAAGTCTGAGCTCAGACACCAGGAGCTCAGCAACACCACATATAACCGCTCACAGTGAAGTTGGCTTATTCTCTCTCTCTCTCTCTCTCTCTCTCTCTCTCTCTCTCTCTCTCTCTCTCTGTGTGTGTGTGTGTGTGTGTGTGTGTGTGTGTGTGTTAGTGTGCATAGCCTAGGCAGTTTGCAAGATATCGTGAGTACCAGGATGAAATAAAGAAGCATGATGAGTTCTTATGAGTTTATGAGGGTGGGTAGTTAACTGTGGTACATGTCATGGAAGAGATGCTTAAGGTACCTGAAGAGCTTGGAACACAGACTTGATCCAGTCCTTCAAGATTCTGGAAAACTTCTTTGAGGAACTTTTGTGCCTTGGTTATAAACAGGAGTTGGGCTAAGAATATAGCAGAAGAATATCAATGAAAGATACCAGCTAACTCAAAAGCCTGAATGCTGAAAGAAACATGACCATCTGAGGAACCAACCAAAGTCAGTATGTCTAGAACAGAAAATGAATAATAAAGAAATCTAAGATGAGGCTGAAGGTTGAGGTTGTGCAGAACATGCAGGCATGCAGAATCTTCCAAGCCATACCAAGAAACTTCACTACTTTTTTGTATGTAAGCATTCTGGGAAATCATGAATAGAGTTCTAATGGGAGCGTCACTAATGGGAACAGCACTCATGGGAAGAAGCTTTGGACTGAGATGGTAGTGGAGGAGGTGGGGAGAAGATGGTAGATCAGATAGCTTTCCTTTTAATTTCCTAAGAGGAAGAAGAACTGTCAAAGAAGAATAAAAAGTGGTCAGAGAAGTTAGAAAGAAGACAAAGGGGTCAGCATTAAGTAGAGTATGATTCCCTGGAAGGGAGGGAGGGAGGGAAGGAGGGCGGGAGGGAGGGAGGGAGGGAGGGAGGAAGGGAGGGAGGGAGGAAAGGAGGAAGAGAGGCAGGGAGAGAGGGAGGGAGGGAGTCAAACAGGTTGGATGCTAATGAATATTGTCCAATAAATTAAGTAAAATCCTAGTTGCTGGTGGTTTGGGGGAAGAGTTGGAGTTGACTGGAGAGGTGGAGAGGAGACTGGGGTGGCTGAACATTGGTTAGGAAGGGGTGAGGGTCAAGATGGAGACAGCACATGCACTAATGTTTCTAGAGAGGAAAGAGAGATGGAATGGGAGATCTTTAAAGATGGGGAAAGGTGAATTTGTGTCTAGGCAGAGTCTTGAAAAGAAAGGATCATTGTAAACACTAGGCAGGATGGCCAAAAATTCTCAAGACATAGGAGGAGATGAGATACTGAGGGAGTGGTCCACTGAGGGGGTGGTCCAGACAGGAAGGACACTATGACAAAACAGGAAGCCAGCAGATGAGGCACTAACTGAGGGAAGGTGTCTTCCAGAGCTCCTGGCAAGAACTTGAGAGAACTCTCTTTAATTCCTTTTGGTCTCAATGAGAGGGGCGGGCATGGCTGTGTTTCTTCAGTTTCTTTGGTATTTGGGGAGTATGTGGTTTCGCTGCACAGAAGGGTGACTGCAGAAGGTTTAAACGACAGTGTGGAGCCAGGAGCAAGCCAACTAGGAAGCTAATGAGGAGAGAAGAGGGGACACTAAGATGAAGTCAGATGGCAGCTGAGCTCCTCATGTGGGGACAAGAAGAGGAGTGTCCACTTTTAAATCCACCACGATAGATGAGCTGGTCACCACCACTGCTATGGCTGGAGGAGCTTAATGGTGACAGTAGAACCTTTGGTGGTGCTATTAGGGTAGGCGACACATGGCAGGGACTGCCAGGACCTGCCCGCTTTCACCTGCACAGCCTCACGGTGCCGATACTGTCCTTTCCCCTCGAAGAGATGACGGGATTATGCTCCTTGCCAAGATCACACAGCTTTTGAGTAGAATTAGAACTTAAGCCTGCTTTCTGCTGTGTCTTTCTGTGTGGCCCCTCAGCTCTATGAATCCCGTGGACAGCCAAGATGATTTTGTTGCTCCTTTGCTTGCCTCTGAATTCTTTCACTGACTTGCTGATGCGCAAATTATTCAGCTCATGTCTCTGTTCTTTGCGACCCAATAAAGCATTGTAGTTTTAATTTAACTGGTCCTGGTACTGTGCCATGCTGCTATGGCCACATTCTGCAAATGGAAAAAAAATGACAGTAGGTAGTTGATATTTTATCCATCTAAGTTAACCAAATGCAGTCAGTTTTAATTTTGAACTAACATATGATGGATCAGTACGGAAGCAATCTATTTACGCAGGAACTGGCTATTTTCTAAATCCAGACATGAACTGAAGTAAACTACACACTGAACCCAGTGGACCCAGAAAGCTCTCTGCACATGGGTAACTTGGTCATCCAGAAAGATGCAGATTCACATTGCTCTAAAGCATTTCCTGATTCTGTATTCAGCACAGGACATCTGAGAAGCACATGGCACACAATGCAACCTGTGCTGGATGGAGCAGCCTGAGAACTGAATGAGAGCGGAGTCAATGCCTTGTCTGGTAGTGACCGAAAGGATGGGACTAACTAGGCTGATTCATTACGCCCTCCCCAAAGCCACAAGCTAAGTCCTCCCTGCAGAGAAGGACGTTTCCAACTCCTGCGGCTTGGCCTGGGCACTGCTGGCTCTTGCTTCCTGTTCCTTCTGAAATCTGTTACATGATTACCTCGCCTTTCTTAGAAGCCTTTTATCTTCAGCTTTAATAGTTTGAAATTGATGAGAGGTTCATGATTTGGGCCCGAGATCTTACTGCCCCATCGCCGATTCTGTGCTACTCTGCCCCATGCACAGTGGGCATGCTGATGCCCCTGTGCATGTGCGTTCATGTTCATTAGCCAAATGCTAACTGAAAACCTACTCCATCGTAGCCCGCTACAGACACCAAACATGCATGGTGACAATATAGACACAACCTTTGCACCATGAAGCTTGCAGTCTGGAAGAGAGGAATTCGCTTGGTACAGGCACCATTCGTTACTTGAAAAAAGAAGCAAGATGTCCCCAAGACTCCCAACCTCTTCCTTGCTGTGTTTTCCTTCACTGCACTTGGCACTCTTGGCCATTCTGTTCTTTGCTCATTTAGTTTAATAACTAGTGTCTTGCTCACTCTGGGTCTCAAACTGTTATTTGGAGCTTTGCTGGTTTTCTCTAGGCAGCTTTTGATCGTGGTGACTACGTCTTTCCTACTGAAGATAAGCCTTAAGCAGATGCAGTGTTGGGCTACCTTGTCGCTGTTATATTACCTATGGAGCACTCCCCCTCTCTTCGTGTGTGTGTGTGTGTGTGTGTGTGTGTGTGTGTGTGAGAGAGAGAGAGAGAGAGAGAGAGAGAGATGATTTGGCGGTGTTAATACTTGCATCCATGCGGCTGTACTTAGAAAGCATTTGTACTTGGGTCCCAGCTCCAGCATTTCTATTCGGCACCATCCTTATTTAATCTCTGGGCACTGTTTTCTTATGTGTACAATGGGAATAACAAGCCCTACCCTTGAGATTGTTGAAGGACTAACTTGGTGTATAGCACACCACTGGTGTGTTGATGGTCCTTTAAACATAATCTTTTCTCTAGCTCTTGACTTCCTGGCTGAGTGGACCATTGATGACAACTCCCAATCTAACATGATGAGGGATGTTTTGCTCATTTTCCCCCTACTGCCCTGGAACAAAGGGAACATAATCAAGCTTGGAAATATTATTTGTTATCAGCTTCAAAACCAGTTACACTGTGTTTGATATGCAGTGCCGATGTGTGATGCTGGATCTATTAGCTATTAATATTAGACCCCCCAGCTTTCTGCAGTGTGTATTGGTAACATGACCCTGTCCAGAAGCCCAGCTGGGAGCAATGAACCCTGGGCTTGCAGTTGCACCTGAGTGTTTTCCTTCCCAAACTGCCTGGTGGAGGCTGATTGAACACGCGGAGTTACAGCCTTCAGCTGCTTTCTCTGAGCTTTGCAAATGAGACAAATGAGATCTAGGGAGCAGAAATGGTCTTCTCACCTCCAGATGGCCCTGAGTGTTCCTTAGAGTGTCTCTCTCAGGTGGTCTTACTCTGTCACCTTGTGTCTGTCTGGCTGAAAGCTCACAGGGGCCACTTGAATGTGGAGACTAGGCCAGAGAATGTAAAAGAGAAGCTGCAATGGAGCATGGTCTCAAATGATGATGACGAGGAGGAAGGGGAAGAAGGGAGGGAGGAAGAGGGAGAGCAAGAAGATGAAGAAAAAGAATGAGTAAGAAATAAGTAGAGGGCATGGAATTTACTAAGATGTTACTGTACATCCTTGAGGGGGTTTGAATAAAAATGGTCCCCATAGGACCATAGGGAGCGGCACTATTAGGAAGTGTGGCCTTGTTGGAGTGGGTGTGTCACTTTGATGTTTCAGATGCTCAAGCCAGGCCCCGTGTCACTCTCTTTTCCTGCTGCGTGCTGATCCAGATGTAGAACCTTCAGCTCCTTCTCCAGCACCATGTCTGCCTGCACGCCACCATGTCCTGCCATGACGATAATGGACTAAACTTCTGAACTGTAAGCCAGCCCAATTAAATGTTTTCCTTTATAAGAGTTGCCGTGGTCATGGTGTCTCTTCACAGCAATAGAAACCCTAACTAAGACAGTCCTGAACTCATTTGGTCTAACTTTCACAGTAATGCTGCCATGTGAAATCATTGGCTCTTTCGTGGTACTGAGAATTGACGCCAGGGCCTCAAGCATGCTGCGTACAGCTTCTACCACTGTGCCACACGCTCAGCTCTTGTTTTACTTTACATTTTGAGACAAGGTCTGGTTAAGCTGTACAGGCTAACGTTGAACTCACTCTGGCAAAAAAGAGGCCTTGAATTTGCAAACCTCCTGAGCAGCTGGTGTAACAGATCTGAACCTCCAAACTCAACACCAAGTCCAGTCCTTTAATGCCATTAAGAAGATTTCTCTGGCCACGCGGTGGTGGCGCATGCCTTTAATCCCAGCACTCAGGAGGCAGAGCTAGACAGATCTCTGTGAGTTCCAGGCCAGCCTGGTCTACAGAGCGAGATCCAGGATAGGCACCAAAACTACGCAGAGAAACCCAGTCTCGAACCCCTCCCCCCTACACACACATACAAAGAAGATTTCTCTGTGCATTTTCCCAAGCAGTTGTGGTTATCAAACATTCTCCCTCCCAGTCTTGTCCAAACTCCACAGCATGCTTTCAATGTCCTACATGAGCAAGCCCCCACCGTTGAGGGGACCACATTAACACCAGCTAAGCTCCGCCTCTTTAGAAAGTAAAACAGAGGAGGCATTCAAATCTATCCTGTGCCTCCCACAATACTGAGTTTTCCCCAGCCCACCATATTTAGTGGGAAACACACCAAACCTGGCTTATCCCACCCCAAACTAAAGAACAGAACCATCAATGCCCAGTTAAACACCAGCACCTCAATGATGCTTGCCTCGGGTTCTCAACACTGGCTGAGTGAGCGCTGGGCTCCAGAGGAAGGGCCATACTGAACCCATAAGTGTCTGTCTCAGCGCCACACATGTGCCCTGGCAAGTCACCCGGGCTCTGCCTCAGCTCACTTCTCTGTGACTTCATGGGGTAGGTGTGAGGGATGATTTAATTAAGTACCAGGTACTGGCTCTTCAAAGGTAGTATACTTCCCATGTTACAACCTTGCCATCTGGACTCAGATATGCTCACACTTGTGTACACACATGTACTCTACATGTTCTGTAAAACATGTGTTTTCACCTTTAAGGCCAAAACCAAAATGCTAAGTGGACACAGAATAATCAAAGTGGTTGCTGAGGCAGATTGCAACCCTAATTTTTTTTATAGTGCTTTTGACATCATCAAAATCAATACAGCATGCTAAAACCTCTAAGCACCCTTCTAGGACTCAAGTAATTCCAGGAGCTCCTTCTGCACCATGGCTTCTTGTTGGGTGAAACATGGGAGGGTCTCAAATGGAACACAGAAATAAGCCCTGCTGGGCTCTTACCATGATGCAGAGTTGAGTGACATTCGTCTTGCCTAAGATAGCTTATTAAAGTGGTACTGCTCCTTTTGTACCCTCATTATTTTCATACTAGTGTGAATTCATTGCTCGTCCTCTGTGATGGAAGGCCTCAGGAACGACAATGGATGTTGGTAGGGTTGGAGGGAGGAACTGCTGTGGGTAAGAGCACATAGTGAGCGAGGTAAGGCTTCTGATGCCTACAACAAACTCTGGCCAGGTCACACTTCCAGGAGCAGAATGCTAAGCTTTGGGTCCAACCATCAACTAAGAGCAGCTAGGTAACCTACCCACGCCTGCCAAGCCCGCAAACATCCACACACTAACTTGTTTCGATGTCATCAGCCTCGCTAAAGTTTCAGCTTACGGTGAGTTTTTATTATTGTTAGTCTCTGGCTGTCATTTTGAGGCTTTTTCCCCCCACAGATTTTAATTGAATGTTCCAGAGGGGAGATATTTCTAGCATATAGTTTTGAACTTTTGCTTCATATTGTGACCAATTAAAATCTGACTAACCACAGAATACACTCTTCTTTTGCTTCATGTATCACCCCCAACAGAGAGAATGTAGTTTGAATGCCATAATATTATTTTCCATGCTGCTTTGACTTAAATAAGAGAAAAGATTTTTTTTTGTATGTGTGTGAAGTTCTTTGAAAACTTTCTGACAACCTCATTTGTTGCATCCCTCCCTCATTCCATGGATATACTGGATGGAATTTTCTAGTCTGTTCTTTCTCCTCACGTCAAACTTCCTTATAGAATATAAAGCAGTGCTGATCTCTGCATGACTGAAAGCCAAGCTATGCTGGATGGTGCTTAAATACGATATTAATATACAAAGCAAGGACTCAAAGCCATCCAAACCCAGCCCACCAGCTCCTTTCCCGCGCATCCCTTCGCGTTGCGTTCCCCACAGACCCCTAGCATGTTCTCTGGACTCTCGACCACTTCTCTATGAACAGCCTCACGATCCACCTCGCCAAGGATGCAGAGCAATGGCCTCACTCATCTTCATGCTGCTGTAACAGAATAGCCCAGACTGAGTGCTTTGTAAACTACAGACATTTACTTGGCTCATGATTCTGGCAGCCGGAAAATCTAAACTCAAGAATCAACTATGGTGAAGGGATTCTTGCTGTGTAGTAAAATGGTGTAAGGAACCAGATGAGGAAAGGAAGCAGGGAATGGAGTTCACAGACTTGGACTCTTCTCTAATCAACATTGATGTATTCCTGTGTGGAGTCAGAGCACAACCCGCGGTGCCTGTCCTCACCTTCCATCTTGGAGGATGCTGTAGATGCCAGGCTAGCTGGCTGTCAAACTTCTGAGGATTCCCCTGCCTATGCCTCGCTCTCCCTATAGGAAGGCTGGATTACAGACACCCACACTACCACATCTGGCCCTTGCTTGGGTTCTGGGAATCCAGACTCATGTCCTCACACTTGCATACCAAGTGCTCTATCAGCCGAACCATCTCCCCCAGCCCTTTAAAGCTGTTTTACTGGGGATTAAGTTTTCAACACTCAACTTTTGGGGGACACATTCAAACCTGAAACTGTAGCAAGCACCTTGGAGATGATCCATTGACCAAGCCTGCCTCTTCTAAAATGCTGCCGTGACTTTTCTTCCCCTTCCAGGCTCACTTCCACTTCTAAGTGGTCAGTATTTTGTCTTTGACTCTGCTCAAATGCCCTTCTTCCCTAAACATGCCCACTCCCCTTATCTCTCAAACTAGGGGTGTCTGCATGATTCCTTCTTCACCACAGCAAAGCCTCTGGCATATTCCCTTCCCCATTGCTCCGTATTCCTCTTTCATTACCAGCCTTCTGGAAGGATCATCCCATGCCGCTAACTACAACTGTCTTACCTTCATTTGCACCTGGACCCACTGAAATTGACCTTCTGCAATATTGTACTCTATGGACAGATGTACTAAGGATTTGGAGACTCAAATAAGAAGGACCTGGAATTGAGGCAAGACTTTGGAAATAAGGACAATTTTTAGAAAATGATACTTAAAATTGAACTGCCTTTTTTTTTGAAAGGATGGTGTGTGTTTTGTGTGTGCTAGGGGCGGGGGCCGGGTGTAATATGTTTCCTGAACCATAATTAGCCTGGAAATGCTCAGATGAAAAATTCTCTGGTGAAAAGTGGCAGTAGAGGCTACCAACGTCCTTGCCTTCCCTTGACAAAGACCTTCCATGAGAGGTGTCTGGGGCAGTGACACAGATCTTTGCTTCCTAAAGGGAGCTTGTAGCAAGCAGGGAGTAAGGCAGGCAAACGAGAAAGGACAGGCTAGCTGCCACTTTCTCTCTTGGCTCATAAGGCTCTGGGTATTCTGTCCAGCCCCAGCCTCATTGTCAGGTCCCCTCCCGGTCTGTCCTCTCATCTGCTGCCTTCGCTTGCTGTAGCCTTCTCCGCATCATCTGTTGCTGTCAACTCTCACCTCCAGTCTGCACAGCGAATGACAAACCAGGACATGCGTCCCTTCCCCGCTTCTGAAGGGCTGTCGTTGTTTGGGAAGACGGACTTACTATGGAGCCCGCAAGCTAGCCTCAAACTCCAGAATCCTCCCGTCAGCCTACTGGATACTGGGGTTATAGGTGTGTGAGAATACCCATGGAAAATGAGTCTTCTTCTTAATCAAGAAAATAGAAACGTGAGACAAGGGCTCTCCTGTTCCGCCATCAACTCCATCCTTGCTGCTTCTCCCATGGCTGTGTCCTTAGAAGGTAATTGCAGTACCCCGAAGCTAAAGCTTCCGATTGAGGTCTTGCCCTCTGTGCTGAGGATGCCAACCAGTGTCTGGCAATGCCCATTCTGAAGCAGGCTGGCAAACGAGCAGAGACTATCCATTCATCTCACATAAGCCACGGAAGAGCTAACAGATGGTGAGTCATTAGACTTTTAGTCACTACTGGCCCAGCCTGGATTTGAACCTGTGACCCCAGGTAAAGGATTTTATGTTGGAATATAAATGTCTGAAGGGCTTAAGGACCTTCAAAACCCTCCTGTCTTAAAGGAACACTTTTAGGCATTTAGAGAGAAATGGAAGTGAAGAAGAAATGAAGGGGGAAAGGAAAAATAGCAGAGGGAAAAGTCACATGACTCAGAGGATGAAGCTGTTACTTAAGTGTGTGCACATGTGTATGGATGCACATGCATGTGTATGCATATTTGGAGGTCTATTGAATGTCATCCCTCAAGTGCTATCTACCTTTGTTTGAAACAGCGTTGGCCCAGAATGCAGCACTTGGCTAGACTGGCTGGCCAGGGAACCCAGAGGACCTGCCTGTTTCCCTACCTACCCAGTCCTAGGGTTACAAGGGTGAGCCACATACACAATCTTTTAAACATGGATTCTGGGGGTATAATTCAGGTCACTGTGCTTGCAGGGTAAACATGTCACTAGCTGGGCCACCTCCCTGGTCCCCAAAGCTGTTGCTTCTTGAAGTAGTCGCTTTTTAAAGTATTGTGCCATTGAAGGTGGATGCCTCCCTCTCCCACACCACAGCGCTCTCTGCAACACCTGCTCTGGCCTTCCCTCTGCCTCCTTGACTGTCTTCATTTATAACTTAACAACAGGGGCTGTTTATTCCTCCCTGAGACAAGGACTTCCTCCAAAGAGCCATGATGATAAAGACACGCAAATTCCCCCAGGAGTTTAGGATCCCTGCTTCATTCTGTCCAGCTACATGCTTAAAGGAAACACCTTTCTGCCCATTTTACAGGGATAGTGGGAAGGTCAAGGGTTAAGGCAAACTTCCTTTTTACATATCAAGAAACAGAGTCTCAATTATCATACAACTCTGGGTTCCTCCAAGAGCTGTCATTTACCAGTGCAGCCCTGTCACGGTGGGGAAATTTATGCTACATTTTCATTTTCTTATCTGTAAATCGTGGGAATTACACATAAAGGTCATTGCACAGTGCCCTCCTGCAGAGGACTGCCATTTGGCTTAACCTAAGACATCTTACTGACATTCGACTAGAACACAATGTCAATGGCGTCCCCTGGAGTTGTGCAACCAAACAGCCATGCCAACCAAGATCCTACATGTGCATTCTCAGGAAGTTATTAGTCACTGCTGTTAGTTTGGAAGCTTTTTTTCTGGTAGGAGTAGAATAGGCAATTCAGAATAACCCTGTCTTCGACCCCTCCATAGCATGGGAGGTAGGGGGACTCAGATTGAGGATATCAGAAAACAGCCTCCAAAATAGTGAGAAAATCACACTCAATATCCCAGAGAAGAAAGAAGGAAGACTATTTTTAAAATTCCATTTGCTTACTTAATTTTTTTTACTATTTAATTGTGTGTGTGTGTCTGTGTCTGTGTGTCTGTGTCTGTGTCTGTGTGTCTGAGGGTGGATTTGTACATGTGAGTGCAGTACTTGCAGGATCCAGAAGAGGGCATTGTCTCCTGGGTCTGGAAATGAGGTGGTTGTGAGCGACCCTGTGTGGGTTCTGGGAACTCCAGTGCTCAGCAAGAGTAGTCAGCATTCTAACCACCCAGTATATCGCCAACCCCTTTGTTTACCTTTTTGTTGACACATAACATTTGTGAGAGTTTATAAGGTTTAATGTAATGTTTTGAATCATGGATACACTGATTAATGATCCATTCAGAGTGTGAGAAGTAAGTCCATTGACTTGGAATTTTAAACTTTCTTTCTGGTGAGAGTATTCAAATCTCTCCCTTCTATTTTGAGAGGTAGAACACACTTTTGTTTATATTTTCCTAGGGTTTCATGAAATAATAGTATCTATGCCTTCCGTCTAACCTATGTTCCTGGTAGCAGTGATTCTCATAGTGGGTGCTGAGGGTCAGTGCAGGTTCTCAGGCTCCATCTATATCTACTCAGTCAGAAGCTCTGGGGTAAGCACCAGCTATAGGATGTTGGTGAGTCCTGAGGTATAAGATACAAGCCACGGATGTCCGTAGCTCTCAAAGCAAAACTTTGTGGGATTCCAATAGGGATTTCCATCAACCCCAAATCACAGGACTCAGGAGTCTGAGTTGAAAGCCAGCCAAGACAGAGGGATCCAGGTAACCCCCTTCAAGGTGTTAGTTGGGACCCTAAAGACCACATCTAAGATACACGTGAACTGGAAGTTAGCAAGCCCTTGCTGGAACCAGTGTTTCTTATCTGTGTACTCCTGGTGAATGAGCACAACCTGGGATTGCCAGAGTCCATAACCCAGCAACCTGGGTGGCAGAGGCAAACCTTCCCTAGAAGAAGAAAAAGCTGTTCTGAGACTCCAGTTTTCCCTACAGAACACTCCAAATCCACCGAGATTCACTTCTGTCTTGCTCCCTCACATCATTAACTATAGAAGAGCCAGGCCCCAAGTCAGGCAGCTCTCAAGGACAGTCCTCATGGGGCAAACGGGACTCTGGCCTTCTGCCTGTAAAAAGAGGCTTCCCCATCTCCAGCCACATGTTTAGGTGGCTCCAGCTCTGGCTGATACCCAGGTCTAAATTCATAGGTGACACTAACAGGAACCACCCCATGAAATTGCTTTTGACTCACAGACATGGGAGACATATATTTTATTTTATTTTACTTTGAGATGAAGTCTCACTATACACCCCAGGCTGGTCTCAAAGTCCCAATTCTCCTGCTTCAGCTTCCTGAGTGTTGGGGTTGCAGGTAGGTACCACCAGTACATGCAGTAAATTGTCTATTGTTTAAAAATATCAGTACATACCCAATCAAAAACAGTAAGAATGGCCAGGGATGATGGTGGACTCCTGTAATTCCAGCACTCAGAGGCTTTGACAGGACAGTCTGAGTGACAGGGCTGTGTGGGCTACACAGTGAGATGCTGTCTCAAAAAAACAAAAAGCATCTTGGCATATGAGATGACGAAACTTGACCATAAGTCATGGTGAATGGAATGGATAATATAACCAAATGCCCCGATACCCAAGCTCTCAGCCTTTTGCTTTAATGGTTGTAGGAGTTATTACCCTTCACTCTTTATCCCTGGTCACCCACAACAAATGGACCATTGATGATGGCCAACAATCGGTACCTGCATCTTGATCAATGCTGCATCTTGCTTCTTGTGACCAGGTCGTCTGTGTGCTCCCAGCCCCATCCTCTGCTTACAGCCTCACTCCCAGCATGTGATCCGCTTCATGGAGAAAACATCCCAGGAGGAACACACAAAAGGCTTCTACAAACAGCTTTCCTGCCTTCATCCTACAGCAGAGGTGCTGCTCCTGCTGGGCCCTACGGTCACCTGCTGGGCCCACACTTTTCCTGCCACTCACTCCCATTTTCTTAGGACCTTACTCCCTCAACTAATTTCCTTCCACATATGCAAATACCTCCTAAGAAAATCCTTCCCATTGGTTAGGTAAATTGTCTCTGTTTTGATATTGTAATTATTTAGCTTTTAAAAAGTATCTTTATTATTTATGGGTGTGGACATGTGTGAAGGTGGCTTTTGGGGTGCCTTTAAAGAAGGCATTGGATCCCCTAGAGCTGGAGTTACAAACAGTTGTGACTCGCCCAGTGTGGGTTCTGGGAACTGAACCTAGGTCCTCTGTGAGAATAGCAAGCACTCCTTAACCACAGAGACTTCTCGCCATCTCATGAGTGTTCCATGAATGTGTACAATGAAATATGATCATATCTGCCCCCATTTGTCTCCTCCAATTCCTCAGTACCTCCACCAACTTCAAGTCTCTGTCTCTCCCTCCCCCCACCCCACTAAATCTGGCAAAAACTACCACATCCAATTAATATTTCTTTTGTTTTGTTTCATTTTGTTCTGCATTTGGTATGGAACCGGGCTAGCCACTGATGATATCATCCTGCCTCAGCCTCCCAACTGTTAGGATTACAAGCGTGTGCCGTCACACCCAGCCCTGTTGAAGTCGCCTAAATCCTGTTTTTAGATAATTGTCAACTTCAGTCCCATCACATTATTCCTTCCTTTCACAGAACGGTTTCTAGAAGACTTTTTCTCAATCTAGTCCCATTTAATGACGCCTCCAGTTCCTTAGCAGGGTTCCCCCTCATTCCTCCCCTTGTAGCTCCAGCTCCAGAGAAGATCTCAGGGGCTAATTCAGTGCATGCCCTCCTGCTCCTGGCACTGCTCCACAGAGCAAGCGCCCTCCCATTTCTCATCATTCTCCTTTTTCACACAGATTCCTGTCTGGCTGTTGAGGATTACAGTTCTATAGGCCTTGGTCTTTAGGTGTATAATCTATACATTTTGTCCCAAGAAGCTCTTCCAGCATTTGGTTTTAATTATTAATACATAACATTTTCCTCAACATGCCAAACACTCACTAGTGTATTGATGGGAGACTCCCTATCCACATTGAAGACCCAAAGATTCTATCACTTGTCCCCATTCTTCTATCTAAAAGGCTCTATCCGAGGCTCATCGGGTCCGAAACCAAACTCATTGTCTGTCCTAGAAAACGTGATCTTCTCCAAAGGTTTCTCTCCCAATAAATGCATTTCCTCCATCCATTTGGTCACAGCAGCTAAGCCCTGGTGCCGCTGTTCACCCTCCTTCCTCAAGACTCACTTCTGTGAACTGTCTTCTAAGTGTTTCCACTGTGTGTATCTTCTCTTCCCAAATCTGTCACCTACGTCAAACTCCCACTCACTGCCCTCCGCTGGGCTGCTGCTCTCCCTCTGTTGTAACTTCCTGTGGCCTTTGAGGTTCTATACTGTTGGCCCACTACCCACATCTTCAGTCTTGCCTTTAACATCACTTCATCCCTTTCACCTCTGTCCACTCTGGACTCTTTGAACCCCTTGATGCTTCCTCTATCACAAGACCTTTGCATGTATCTAGAATATTCTCCCCTGTTCCCTTCAACTAGTCAATGACAATTTCTCCCTTCCATCTCAGCTGGATTGATTATTGCCTAACAGCTTTGTTAATTTCTGTAATTAAATCAAATCTCCTTATCCATTTCATGGAGCCTGCCCTTCTGGGCCTCTTTTTAATGGCACTCAGAATGTTTGTTTTTGTGTTATAGGAGTTGTATGTCTGTCATATATTCACAGCACATGGTGTAGATACTCAATAATTTCAATTGAATAAATAAAGGATTAAATAAGTAAAACATTATTATTCCAAATGGGGAAGATGAGCATTTCTGCTACTAAAGTAAGAAAGCCTCCAGGAGACTGCCACACTGGTGACTTGAAGTCCACTGGCATTCCAGGTCACTGACCGAAATACATTCTACCTCTTTCTGTGTATGGAAACAGTTAAGAAGTAGGCACAGGAGAGAGACTGATGGAGATCAAAATATCAACTGAATTACTAATCAGGCTGAACCGGGGAGCCATGCTTGACTAATGGCTACAAACTGTGTTTCCTAATATTTCCCTGTAGATGTGAGTTTTCCAGCCTCACCTGTGCAGGGGCAGATCACGGCCCATGAAACTTTGCTGCATGGGGTGGCAGAAATGAGTACTGAGAGTGGAAGATCAAGGCACTCTACAAGAGATGGAGAAACCAGAGAGAGGCTGAGAAGAGCAGGCCTGGAGTGTTCTCCTAAAGGCACACCTCACTCCATGGGAAGGAAGCCTGAGGGGAACCAAGCCTGGAGAAGGTCAGTGGTATGATTTTGGCAGAAGCCTTGCTCAAGGAGACTTATCCCAAAGCCAGAATGGAGACTCCCTAAACAATACTAATGTAATGAATGTGTAAATATTAGTGTGGTTTCATTTAGAGTAAAAAAGTCTGGTTGTTTAAGAAAGGAAGCAAACATCTTCCTCTTTTCCTGTGAGTGGAACTGACAAATTCTCTTTGCTGTTTCCTTTTGCTCGATCAGCTATGGCTTAATAGACTGTTGCCACAAAACACCATTTTAACCTTGTCAGGATGATTCACTTATATTATAAATGTACTATACCTAGATGCATATGCTGTTAATTACCTAAAACATTTCTATTTTATGAACTATCTGATCATATTCTCCTATACTGATGCAAAGTACTTGATTTGTTAAATAATATTTAAAATTAAGCTGGCGGTACAATTTAGGAATGCTTTCTGCTGCAAGTAACAGAATATCCAGCTAGTAATGCCTTAAGTAGTTAAAAAAATATGTCACATATGAGAAGCCCAGATGTGGATATACATTGTTACAGCAAACAGCAGAGTCACCAAGCACCCAAATGCTTTCTCTTTCTTTCTTGGGACTATATAGGTTAGGCAGGTTTTGAACTCCTGATCCTCCTGCATCTACCTCCTGAGTGGTGGGATTCCAGATGAGCCTGGCTGTTGGCTTCTTCCAGTTCTGTTTACAACAGATGTGTTGACTTTTTGCCCCCAGGCTTGTGGCCTCAGGTTTGCACAATGGTCTCTGTAGGCTGAAATCGTCCATCACCATCAAGGCAGTTAGAAAGGAAAGGCCCACACTGGCAGGCTTCCTCCTCCCTCACCGTCTTGTATCTGAAAAGAGCCTCTCTCCAGCTCTCCGGCAGACTTAGCAGTTAAACCCCACAAGGTCACCTCAGGCTCCAAGGAAGACTGAGAAATGGGTACATGCATGTTACAGTTAGTTGATACTTCAGATGAATCCACCTGGGGTGGGTGCACTGCAGTACTGAATGAAATCGAAAACCTCTAAGAAAACGTGAAAAGGTATGCTGAATAAGCAATGAATAAAGCTCCCCTAGTGTGTGTGTATGTGACTCAACTGCACCCCAAAGTTGCTCAGAATACTGTGATATGAATCACCAATTCTTTCTGGGGCAACTAGAAGTGGAAAGGGCGTAATCCAGGAGATGCAAGCGCCAAGCTCCCCTGAGACTTGCTCAGCCATCTTAGCAGTTACCAGTTCTCAGGACAGCCAGGCCTGTAGAATGTTTGGGAACAGTGACGTGAGGATGCCGAGGAAGGCTGGATAACAAGTTGGAGGAAGACAGCCTTCTATAGACCACAAGCTGAGCCAGGCTGGGGGTGGGGGCGGGGGGGGGGACGGACAGAGGAGGTGGAGCAGCATGCATGGGATATTCAGGGCACAAAAACTGGCTGCTTCGTGGCAGAGGCCTCCCCTTCTTCTCTGGGCAGCAACATGGATTAGGCCAAGAACTGAAATTCATGTGGAGGCATAGAACCTCCCAGCTCTTGCTTTTCCCTGATCTGGGCGCTGCTTCTGAAAAGGTACAGGTAAACAGTTCTTCAGCAGAGTATAATAGGAGCCAGTGCTCAAGGGGGCACCACCACATCCTTCCCAGAAAGTCTGCTGCCTGCCTGCACCATTAGCTGGTATGTGACATGCAGCCAAAAGCATTCCTAATCAGGGTTGTCCTCCTGGAGTATTCACTCCCAGTCTTTAGGAGGACTGAAACCAAGAAGCCACTCCCCAGAGACATGACCCCTGTGACGTTCAGCATTGACAATTTGACATAACCTAGGATCTCTTTGAAAGAAAGTCTCAAATGAGAGATTATTTACACCGAATTAGCTTACGGGCATATCTGTGGGGTCCTATCTTAATTAAGTTAATGGATGTGGAAAGATCCAGCCCACTGTGGGCAGCACTGTCCCCTAGGCGGGACAGGTGGATCCTGAGCTGTATAAGGGTGGAATAGCGGAGCTAAGGACAAGCAAGCGAGTATGCATGCACTTGCTTCTTTCTGCTTTTGGCTGTAGATGTGACTAGCTAATGGACATTCCCACAGGGATGGACTATAATCTGGAATTGTAAGATAAAACAAACCCCTTCCTTTGCCAACTTGCTCTTTGTCAGGGTGCTCGGTCACAGCAACAGAGACAAAGCTAGAATACCATCTGAATGCATAGTAAACCAGTCACAGGTAATTTTTTGCTTGCTACAAGATATTGGGTAAATCACAGGCTCCCAGGCAAGATCACTGCTTTCATGCTATCAGTCCGCCACTCACCCTCTTAGGGACCGGGGAATTCTTTTGGCCGAGGCTTTCCATTTATGAAATAGTGATCCTCTAGAGCTATGTTTTGAGAAATCATAACTTTTAAAGTATTTAAGCTCAATGCTTGGTTCAGGGTTAGCACTCAATAAATGTTCAGCACCGTATCTTTTGCAGACAAGGAAACATTCATCCAAAAAGAGTAGCCCATGGACCCAGGGTCACCTGGACAAATGCTGTGGACACTTATTTTCATGGACACATCTTTTCTAAGCAGCATGCCAATAAGTCAGCAAATTTTTATTAAGTGGCCATGAGCTGCAGGGTTCTGAGCTAAACATACCAAATTTATGCTCAAGGATGGCACACTTCCTGCCTTAATGGAATTTACTGCCTGACAAGGGTGTTTAGTTTTTCATGGCCAGCCCAGCTGTATAAAAAAAAAAACTGGCCTTACAGATAAAAGAGATAGCTCCTCTGTGAGCCAGTGTCAAAGTGCTCAGGACATCTGCACAGACGGTGCATGTGATCCACTGTCAACATGCTCAGGACATCTGCATAGACAGTGCATGTGATACACTGTCAATGTGCTCAGGACGTCCACATAGATGATGCATGTAATACAGTGTCAACGTGCTCAGGATGTCCACATAGATAGTGCATGTAATACAATGTCAACATGCTCAGGACATCCACATAGACAGTGCATGTAATCCACTGTCAACGTGCTCAGGATGTCCACATAGATGGTGCATAGTCAGGAAGTAGGGATTAACCTCGGACCAGTGGCTTTGCATTGGTCTGAATTTTGTCTTCCTAGAGAATGGACTCAGCTTTCCTCTCCCAACTCTCTCTTCTTGCGTTGCAATTCCTGTGTAGATGAGAGTCCCTCTACAGGACTTTACTTAATGCCTGTGTGGCTCCCAACCAGAGCCTGGTCTATAAGTGCAACATTCCTTCACATCACCTAATAATCTTTAAAAATTCTAATATTGGGGCTAGAGCGATGGTTCAGTGGTTAATAGCACCCAATGCCCTTGTAGAGAACCTTGACTCAGTTCCCAACACCCACAAGATGCCTCACAAGTGTTAGCAATTCCAGCTCCAGGGGATCGAATGCCCTCTCCTGGCCTCAGTGGATACCACTGACAGCATGCGTGTGATCTACATACATACATGCAGGCAAACACTCATAAACAACAATAACAAACAAAAATTTCCCTGGGAAAGAAAAGGGCTGCTGCCAATGATGTGAATATATTTTTACTAAATACACAGGTATATGTATATACATTTATATGAATATATAAGCATATGCATTCTCTATGTCAAGTGAACTTTCTTAAGGAGAGGAGTAAGGCCTCTCCCAGGTATATGCTTGATCCCTAGGACAAAACAGCACTAGCATGGAGCTAAAGGAAGGAGAGCGCTGTGGGATGTCTTTCTGCATTCTGTGAACATGTGCTGCTATGATTGGTTAATAAAGAAGCTGCTCTGGCCTATGGCAAGTCAGGTTATAGCCAGGCAGGAAATCCAAGAGACAGGAAGGAAAAAGGCAGAGGCGAGAGAGGGATGCCAGCCTGCTGCCCAAAGGAAAACGTGCCAGCAGACCGGGAAGCCACAGAAGACGTGGCAAAACATAGACTGATAGAAATGGGTTAATTCAAGATATAAGAGCTAGCTACAGACAGGCCTGCCATAGACTATACAATTTGTAAATAATATAAGCCTTTATGTGTTTACTTGGGACCCGGTGGCTGCGGGACCTCGAGGGAGAGAGATTTGTCTGGACCACAGGGGTCTGGGCAGGACCAGAGAAACTTTTGACTACAGGAGAGAAACTGAAATGCCCATGGATTCTGGTCTCCAATTTTTTCCTTTCTCTCTCTCTCTCTCTCTCTCTCTCTCTCTCTCTCTCTCTCTCTCT